>JASDQU010250374.1:0-16136 GCA_032191745.1 Picea mariana | reverse complement strand
ACCTGGCTTGACAATGGTATCAGAGCACAGGTTAAATCCATTATCTCCCTTGGTGTTTTCTTCCCCCCATAGCCCAGAAAACTCCCTTCATGTTTTTCCCTCTACCTTCTGGCGCTCTGGTCGATTCTTTGTCTCTCTTGTAAACCAATATGTGTTCAAATCATTCCTGCTACCATTCTACATTCCAATAATTCACTCCACCAATATGGGTTCATAAAAAAACCCTAATTCACGCTCCACCATTCGTATGAGGTATTTGAAACCCTAATTCGTACGAGTTAGGTGTGACATTGTTCCTTGTTGTGGGTTTGGAGCTGAACTGGCGTTTCAAGGACGACAACCTTCAAGATGTATTTTGTCTCAATCACCACTTCACTTTGCTTGTATTTGAGCCTGGATCTTGCAATTTATTTGGTCTCAAGAGATGATTCCATTTCTCTTCAATAACTTCTCATAATCATGTCCTCCTTTCCTTCACATTTTAGCCATACAAAAATTGGTTGAGGAGTGGCGGGCATTTTGGTGCACTCCAAACATATGTGAGGTTAAGTTTTATTGATAGAAATCAGACCTTCAATCTTCTGCTTGGAAAGATCTCACCTATTCGTTGATGATTACTTGAATCTCAATGTAATCCCTATTTAATTATTTCACTTTTCATTATTTTAAGGAGTGAATTTATGAACAACATCGTTGTAATTTTTGTTGCAAGACGGATTACCCATACATGCATACAATGCACATTTTGAATTCAGTGGTGTAAAGTCTCAAACTCATGGGTGCTTTTATCCAAGGATTCGTCTGTATTTCTACCCATGGATAATCAGTTCACGATCTAGAGAAGGATCATTTGGGAATTGTATTAATGCCCAAAGAATGAATATTGTCAATTCTCTTGCTCATTCTAGCTCGTTGTTAGCTCTTGGGATTGTGTGATACACAAGTTGGTAGAAGATGCATTCTCTCATTACCATCATCGACATCGTGCTGATTGGTAAAGAGAACTATAGAGAATGGTATAGAAAGATCAAAATCACTTTGATCTTCAATGACTTGTGGAATGGAATCTGTGAAGTAGTCAATGCAGAAGAAGTTGAATCAGTTGCAACATAATACGAATTGGAAGAAAAACATAAGAGTAGAAGATCGACCATTCCTACATCAAATAAAGAACATTTCATATGGAAGGACAAAGAACAAAAAACATATTTTCTGATTTTTGTGAGAATAAGCGAAGAGGTGAGCCATCACATTTCTTATATTAATGACTCCTATAGTATTTTGAAGAGATTAAATGACTTGTATGACACACACTCAGAATTGTAACTCATACAACTAATGGTGAGTTGAATAATGATGACCCTATGGATTTAGCTTCTGATATCAAATCTATAATGCATGGCATTCATGCGACTAGGGTGAAGATAGTCATCCCTCTCATAGCCTTAATTAAGGCCCTCTACCCTACATATTCTCACTACCTTGAATCTTTGCAAGCTAGTGGTCAAATGAAATCCATCACATTTGACAAGTTGGTGGAGAAAGTTGCAAAACGTGAGAAATCCTTTGGAAAGAAGTCAGCTCATTCCACCAGTGAGACCATTTTCCTTTCTTAGAAATAGAAGAATCAACCACRCGATTCTTCTAGAGGAGAAGGMAACAAAAGAGGACATGGAAGAAATAMTTTCAKAGGTAGGGGGGTAKACACAACHRAGGTGATAGATMTAMTGTTCATTGTACTCATTTAAAAAATAATGGATCACWTGAAGMAAATTACTGCAAAGTTCCATGGGAGAAGATCAAAGAATACATACATAATAAGARAGAGGACAAAGGTAAAACTTCATAACCAAYGAAAGGTAAAGAACYTRAATMTTCTCATTACATTKTTTCCCATTGCAATATAGGAGTAACTAAAKATTTGTTTAACACTTCATATACTTCTTGGAGAGATGCATGGCTTCTTGACATAGGTGCAACCTCCCACATGACATTCTGAAGAGACATCTTTGAAGACTTCAATGTAGGTGGTGTAGTGTATTTTGTAGATAAATCAAGTCTCAAACCTTCGAGAATGGGTACCATCAAACTTAATTTACATGGATTCCCAGATTTTCTTCTTCATAATGTGCTCTATATTCCTAAGTTGCAAAGGAACTTGATGTCCCTTGTGTACATCTAACAACAAGGTGACTATGTTCGTATCTTTGGTGGAAAAGTTGAAATAAGGAACGATTCTAACAACATGGTTTTCATCACCGGACTGGAAGATGGAAGAATGTTGAAGCTGAAAGGGACATCTACTCATGCACATAATTTTTCATACCTCTATCATTATGATGAAGTTATAATGTCATCTAATCTTTTGTGGCATGCTATATTTGGACATATTAATTATGACAGCCTTCGTGTATTGAAAAATAATGGTGTTTCTGGTTTGCCTACTATTCCTAGGAAATTGAAGCAATGTGATGCTTGTATCCTTAGAAAGCATAGAAAACAACTATTTCATGATTCTACTTCCAGAGCATGTAGAAAACTTTAACTGATTCATTATGATTTATGTGGACCTATGCATGTTCCTTTTGCAAATGGAAATAAATATATCACATATTTTATTAATGATGACACCAGGATGTGTTGGATGTACTTGTTGAAAGATAAATCACAAGCCATTACACATTATTTTCGTCACCCTTATGATTGTTAATGATGTAAACCTATATTTTGCCTTCAGAGGGGTCAATGGCCTGAATTCCTGAAGAAAGAAGGGAGAAGAACTTTTCCTGAGGGAAGAAGTTTTATTTTCCTTTGTAAAAAATCTATTAAGAAAGATTTTCGTAGGTTGCACTATATGCAGGGTGCGGCAATGCCTGATTTCTGCACCTTTCTCTAAAGCTAGATTATGGAGTTTCCATAGGCTGCACTATAGCTAGGGTGTAGAAATTCATGTATGTGGGAAAAACGAGAATCTTCTCGATGCTTCTAGAAGGAGAAGGTTCTATGGTGAGGTGGCTTCTGAACGGTTTGGATCTTACTCACTTTCATGGTTTAGTGGGATCGTCCTAACCTCCTCACCTTATCCTCTTCAGCTTATAAAAGGAGAGGATCTCTCATGGAGAAAGTTAGCTTGAGCTTGGCTTGGGATTAAACTGGATTGAGTTTGAGTAATTGTTGTAGCTTGGAGTTTTTCTTTGTCAAGATATATTGTGAGTAGCTTTCAGATCTATAGTTTCAGAATCTGTGGAGCAAAAGTGTGTGAGAAGCAAGGAACTATTGGAAGGAACCTCACAACATCAAGGCATCAGGTTGTATCTTTCTTCCACATTCTTTAATACATATATACTTTTCTTTCCTATATGAATGTTATTTGTCCATATTGTATTATTCCTTGATCACGTACATAGTTTCATATCAAATAGACTCTCTTATTCTTGTCTTCGTTGGCTTGTGCTTATTTGCAGATATTTCTCATAAACCTTGTGATGGAGCTTGGATTGCATTGGTGAAGTTGGATCTTCAATATTTAAAAGGTATGTTCTAGATCCATTTCTCATTTGATAATTGAAATCTAAGGAAAGAGTAGTGTACTGTCTCATTTTGTTCTAGTTTCGTAGTGAAACTAGAGGGATTGATTTGTGTCCGCACTTTTATCCCGATAACACAAGTTTTTGAAACTTTAAAAAAAATTGATGCATGGATTCAAAATGAAGCTCTGTATCGTATTCGATCTCTTCGCACTGATGATGGAAAATAATACACATCTAATCAATTTGAAAGACACCTTCTTCAACATGGGATCAAGCATCAAACTAAATTTCCATACAATCCTCAACAAAAAGGTGTAGCTAAACGAATGATCAGGACACTCCTTCCATGATGTTTTTCATGAATGTAAAATTGATGTCTTGGGATGATGAAGTTCTATGTGCAGTTTATGTGAAAAACAAGTATCCATCTCATGCTCTTCAAAACAAGACTCCTTATGAAATGTGGTATGGTTTCCTTCCTTCGATAAGGAATCTCAAGGTAGTTGATTCCACCTGCTATGCCTTGATTCTTAAGGATCAAAGAAGCAAGCTTGATTCAAGGAGTCAGAAGTGCATCTTCTTGGGGTACTCAAATACCACCAAGGGATATCACCTTTATGATGAGACAAACAAGAAATTTATTATTTTCAGATATGTGATATTTCTTAAATCCTCCAAGAATGACGAAATTGTTGAGAGGCAACCTAACTATCTAGACAGATTCGTTTGTGTAAAGACATATCATGAATTTGATGATGGTATTTCAAATCTTAAAGGGGGGATCCCTATCTTGAGTCAATCTTTGGAATCTCCTTTTGAAACACCATCTCCCTCACATGAAGAAGTTCCAACCACTTCATCAAAACTTGAAGTTCATTTGGATGATGTGATCCAGAGGATTGAGAATTTGAGTCTTGTTGAGAATTCAACACCATATCAGTAAACTAAGCAACTTGGACCATCTCATAAAGGTCCACCAAAATGTTTCACAAAAACACTTGAAAGTGTTCATCCTGATGAGGTCGAAAAGACAAGAACCAAAATTTCCTCAAGACAAGATGGAGGTAATGTAGATAATTCAAACTCAGGTGATGTAGATGACATAGATGTTTCATATGATTGTGAGTTGAATTTATTTGCTAACCTTGAACCGGCTTCCTTTGAAGAATCCACTTCTCATGATGAATGGAAAGAATCCATGCAGAAGGGATATGATGCTCTCGACCCTCCATTCAAAACCAAATCAATCAGTTGCAAGTGGGTATTCAAGAACAAGTACAAATCATATGGCTCACTTTACAAACACAAAGGAAGGCTCATGGAAAAATGATTTGTAGAGAAAGAAGTTATTGATTATGAGGATACTTTCCCCCCCACAACAAAATGGGCTACCATCCATACTCTATTTTCCACGGAAACACAAAATGAATTCAAAATTCATCAAATGGATGTGAAGAGGGCTTTCTTGAGTGGAAACTTGAAAGAGAATGTTTTCATGTCTAAGCCAAAAGGGTTTGTTGTGAAGGGACAAGAAAAGAAGGTATGCAATCTCATCAAATCCTATTAGACAACTTATCCAGTGAAAGATAAGTGCATGGATGGGCATAAATTATGAATCCAACTACACGACACTTAATTAAAATAATTTGCAAATATATGCACATGTTTCTATTGAATATGAAAACGCCATTAAATCAATAAAAAAATATATGAGGTGGTCATACCAAATTATTGTCTACAAATTGATCAAATTACAAAATTAAGATATAGAACAGTTATGAGAAATTGAGAAGCTTAATATTGAAAAAGAAAAAWAAGAGAAGCTTAATATTGAAAAAGAAAAAARAGAAHAGGRCTCCRCTAARAATGAACTAYGAATCCATAGATAAATCCTTGATGTMTRARAAAAATAYAATAKCCYCCAYDGGCTTCATTACAAAAGACACAATCTTTGCTACCAAGAATTCYCTAACCTACTARCCCTTTTAACCTACTAACCCTTTCCTGAGTCTTCAACTACTTCTTTAATGGTATTTGAATGCTAGCCTGATGCCTTCAAATCTGGAACCAGTTTTCTGAAATAGATAGAATCTAAAGATAAGACCACTCTTGAAGGTTCGACACCTCAACACATATGCTGTCATTTTTACCAACAAAGAAGGAGGAGGTTATTCCAATAGCCTATTGTTGCCACATCATTTACCATTTTTTATATAATTGTAACAATACACTATTTAACTTTTCAAGCCTATATATGAGGAACTTTAGCATTGTTTGTGACTTTTGTGAAAAATGATTTATATAACTGTAACAATACGCTATTTAACTTTTCAAGCCTATTTATGAGTAACTTTAGCATTGTTTGTGAATTTTGTGAAAAATGAGAATGGAACCATCCCATCATGGGCATAATGATATGGTTCATGGAAAAATATCAACCCCGCAAGATTAAATATGAGACACAAAAGTTTGATTGGTTCCATCATTCTGAACCACAAACATATTAAGAAGAAGACTTGGGAACAATGTCTCAACACCCTTAGCAAAACCAATATCTGCAGCACTGTGATCGTTGAATCTTCCAGTTGTTTGTATCCTTTATTGTAGTAACTTTGTGACTTTTTAGAAATGGAAGAATGGTGGAGAGATTAAACATCTGCTCTAAATTTCCTGACAGAGGTTCTAACAAGACAATCATCAAAATCAAGGTGGAAATATTTTCTTATGCCTTCAATCTTTGTGTCTAACACTCAGGCGCATGACTTAAACCCTTTATTTTCCTCAATGAAATTTGTTATCGCACCGTTTGTAGCTAGGTCAAATGGCTATAAGATGGAGGTAAAACTGGCGTAACATGAACCTATGCCACCCAATGTCACCACGATAACACATCACTCACTCATTAGGGAGGTATGATTGTAACGCCCTACTTGGGTATTTTTGCTGGTTTAGTGAGGCGCACTTGTTGAAGGAAGGCATTTCTTGGAATTTTGTGGTTTTTTTTCTTGAAGGAAGGTATTACAACTAGGGTTTGCATGGTTATTTCTTAAAGAATTGTAAGTATTTTTATGCAAAAATTCTTGATTGAATGGTTGTAGTCTTATTTTCTTACATGTATTTATAATTTGTTGAATCAAAACCCTAGGTGACAAGCACACAAGTAGGTCTTTGTCTCATGTCCCCTAATAGAGAAATTTTCAGCCATTGAAGAAGGAAGAAAGAGCCTGCCCATAGCTACACTCTCATTTCCTCTTCTCCTTGAGCTAGTCATACTTTCCAGAAGTCAAGAAGGAGGAGACGTCCCAGGCCTAGGTTATCTACAGCTAGGGTCATTTTTCTTCTAGGGTTTAGTGATAGAGCCTTGTTGTAGCAACACTCTCCCTCACTACACTCTCTTGTCTTGATTTATCTTTCATGCTAGCCGTTTTTTCCAAGTTAACCTAAGGAAGGAGGAGAGAGCACGAGGACTTACTTTAGCAAAACCAAAGTGAGCCTCTCTCCCCTAGGGATTTGATTCTGGGGCCCTACCATAGCAGCACTTCAAAACTTTTCCTTCTAGTCCTTAGCCATCCTCTTTCAACCCTTGTGTCCTCTATTAAATTGACTCCATTAGCCCAAAGGCATTGATCTTAGACCTCCAGCGTTGAAGTGAAAGAGATCAAACAACTCTCAAATTCTTTTCTAAATTAAAAGCTCAACTAACTTACTAACCCTAGTTGCTGATGTCTAGGATATGATTGGTGGAGTGTCATATCTCTTTATTTCTATTAATAAACATTAACTTCTTCAACATTTATTGATATATTTCTCATATACATTTATCAGATAGTCTTATGAAGTAGTAACCCTTTGAAATATAGCTTGCATATATTAGTTTGTTGTTTCTTTGTTCCAGGCAGGTGTTCTTCATTGGGGATTTACTTTATTATTGGTTGTTTATACGGGAGTATATTTTGAGTGGTGAATTGTGAAAGGGGAATTTGTCCTTGTCCTTTATTCTTTGCCCTTTCAAAACCCCAAGTTACCGGGGATGTTTCCCCTAGGCATAACCTCCCTAAAGAGAAAGAACCTATCCATCGTGGTGCCATTGGGTGGGATAGGTTCCTGTTACACCAGTTTGGCCTTCTACCTTATAGGCTTTACTCATAGCTACAAACTGTGCAATAACAAAATCAAAACGAGCAACAAACATCCAAAATCTTTCTCTAGATTCGTAACCCATCATTGAAGAAGTGACCTCCAACAACTCCTCAATGAGTTTCAATAGAGCTCATATTTTAATGCATGGAATGACACAAACCACAACAACAAATCCCATCGAAAACTCCTTTGAACAAATTTCCTAGCCTTTGAGAATGCACTTCTAAATATTGTAATCTATCAAGATCTTGGCGAAGAAAATTTCGATGAATCACTCACAAACAAACTCTCTCTTTATCTAAAAATGGAGTTTTCCCATATGTTGACTCTTTTGGAACATCAACCGGGTTGAAAATTTCTTTGTTAACCTCATAGGCCTTTAAACTTGCTTCAAGGTGAACCAGTGGCAAATGTAAGGTACCATAAATAAACTCTTTCAAATCCTTCGATCGTTATCTGAAGAAGCATCTCCACCAAGAGCATTAGGTAGAGTGTTGCTAGATCCTGAACCTCATCATTGTTGTCAAAAAGACACCGCCACAACAATACAAAAATGTGAATCTTTAGAGATTCAATTAGTGCCCTGAACATTCTTAATGAACTAACTTCATTAAATCCTAGGTTATGCTTGTGGGTACATCTGTAAGATCTCCAAGGATGCAAAGATCCAATATTGTCCTTAACCAACTTGTACATATTTTTAGTTGTAATTGCAAAGTGTTCAAACCCTGTGCCAATATTATAACTTTCAACTCCATAATTATATATCGACTCCACAACAAAATGAGAGTCCTCCAGTCCCTATCCAAGGAAATAAATCCTTTGAGAATTTCTCCTCGGGAATGTCTCTCCATCTTAACAACTTCACTCCTAAAGACTCAATGTAGAATTTGATGGCTCTCTTCAGGTTTCCAACTCAATAAACAACAAGAAGAAACCTGTGGTTATCTTTTTGCACTCATTCCAATTCATTCTCAGGGGCATCTACTACAATATACCATGTTATGTGACACAGTGGGTGTGCTACCCAATCTTTGAATTTGGACCAGAAAGTGTCCTTGAACTTGTGTTTTTCCCAACCTGAGGAGATTCTCATTTAACCCTAGAAGACGATGAAGCCTGATGAGATTTTTTTGGCTTTCTAGAAATCATCATAACCTACATCCCTGCCTCCTAATGATTTTTCATATTCCATCAAAGCCCATGCCTTATCAATATCAGTTTGATTATCGGGCCTTTGTGTATTTTCCTTTAGCAGTATGCTAAAGATTCTAGGAAATGAAGATTTTTTCTTGGGACATTTGCCCAAAATCCATAGAGAAATTATTGTACTCCTAAATTTAAGTGATTGTTTCTGTAGAATCCTAGTGCCATAGGATTTTTTCAGCATGTTGAATCCATTTCTGTATTCAAAAATGGATTTTGAACAACAAAAAATAGTGATTCGCTTAAATTTATATAGACTAAAAAAACTATTTYKTAGAACAACTAACCAACACCTTTTCCTTTTTCCTTTATGCAGTTATTGGAGGCACACTGTATGTATTTTCTAGATCCATCGTGTGTCGTATCATTATGGTAGAAACTATATGAAGAAAACTGCAACTGACCATTTTCTAGTGTCCTCCAGTTTTCACATATAGCTGGTATTCTTTCTTGCAATATGCACTGATGAAAAAGAGTTCTTGTACCTCCAGAAGAAAATGGTATGGAAAAAATCTAGATGCCTGAGCTGCGTTGGAAGATAGTGATACTTCTGGAAAAACCTATACCTGGGACCCTTCAAACTCTACAATTTAATCCTCGATCGATTACTTTGAATGTTGATGAAGCCAATGCCATCCACGTGCATTAAACCACTAAAACCGTCATGCCATCTGTCAATCATACATGCATTTCGGGGGAGCCTGAAATTGCTCACGAGCTTCCATGTGTGTCATTGAAAAATGGTGGTATGCCTTTTCTCCCCCATTAATGGATTTGACCTTTAACTCTATATTTAATGCTTTTAATTTGGGCGCATAACCCAAAAAATGTCAAAATGGTGCAAGTCTTGGGGAAAAACTCATTATTTGACATTTTGGGTATTAAAAAAAATGCCCATATCAACATGAATTTTATATTTTAATTATTATTTAAAATTAAGTCTTTAATAAAAGATATATTAAATATGAATTTTATATTTTAATTATGATTTAAAATTAAGTATTTAATAAAAGATATATTAAAAATAATAATTATTATTTTGGTTGATGGGATTGGTACATAAGACACGAGGATTTGGTATTTGATTTTGGAAAAAGGTTTGTCTTGGGGTTTTAATTATGAAAAAAAAGATGGTGGATTATGAAACTTGATTTAATGTGGAGGATAGGGATAAATTGAAAATACTTATTTGATTGGAAGTTTTGAGGTGATGTAAAATTAGCATGGTTCTCATAAATGTTGCGAAAAATTGAAAATTTTTGACGAAAATTTCTTATGTTACAAAATCTTATACGGCTTGAAATAAGCACCGCGAGCATGGTATGAAAAGTAAAGTTAACTTAGCATCTGTAACACCTCCCTTTCCAAATCTATGATTATGTGTAATTAATCATGATTTATGGTTGCCATGAAATGGCATAAAAACATTATAAATGTATTATTGTTTAATTATAAATGTCAACAGTCGATTGTGGGGGTGAAGCCTTAAAGTATTGGGCATGATACCGCTAGAGGAAAGAGTGAGGAAGACTATAAGAGGGGGGTGGGGTTCATTATACCATGAAAAGAAAACCAAAGCCTCTTTGTTGAGATATATGATTTGGAAATGTTCATATTTTTCTCTTAGCCCCAATTTCAAGGAAAATCAGTTAACGAGGGAAGATTAGTGGTTGAACAACCAACCACCTCAATGAATGGAAACATGGAGGGATGCCTGAGGTGACAGAAAAATGTTAGATAGAGGACAACAAGAAATATCACCTTGGTCCCCCATGATTGACCCACGAATTTCCTTCTGACAGGAGAAACAAAAGGACAGTCGAGAACCTTCCAAGTCATGTGTGCAAGAAAGGCACACAAGGACATATAGAAATATATAGAGAGGTCAGGGATTTGGCTAAGAGAGAGAACTCGAGGGAGTTCGAATGGGGAGAAGAAAGGATTGATCGTGTAAAAACAAAGTAAAGGAAAATAACTTGAGCTCTAGAATTTGGGTGGAGAGTCCATATACCCAACCTGAGCTGAGAAGGTTGTGAGCTTGATACTGGGAATTCATTTGACAAACCTTGTTGAGGCCTGAGCTAGGTGGGTGTGAGAAAATCATTACCATAGTGGTGTGAAGGACAGTTTCCTTCACAAGTTGTTGAGAACAAGAGAGAGATGTTAAATTTAGAGATGCTATTAAGTTCTTTTCAATTTACTAGACAATAATAGCATAAGCAGGATCACTGAAAGAAACACAATCACAAGGTACACAACATTTTATCTTGGGAAACCCCCATGGGGGAGAAAACCCAACGAAAACTTCCTTAATATAGATTGCCAATAAAATGCCAAGATAAAAGACCAAAACACTAGGGAATATCCAAGACTGAGCAATGCGCCTCTCTCTCCTTCTTCTTCCAACTGCAACTACCTCCAAACTTGTGCACTAGATGAGTTACTTGAGTGAGTGAGCTAATGAGGTGCCACCCTCTCTTATTTATACTAGCTAAGGAGCGCTAGGGTTGTGTCTCTTCATTAACAAGGGCAAACTTCTTCAAATAGTGGCTAAAACCACTTTAATTAGCCCTAGGGGTCGACTTCTCAACTAAAACCATTTAATTAGGGTTTGACCAATCCACAAAAGGGGATTGATCTATATAATAATAACTCAATTATAATTAGAATATTCTTCGCATTTACAGTATTTCAATACTCGCCCTTAACAAGAAGGGTATTCTACTAACACAACCCAATAAAAAATCATCAGGAGAGAGGAGAGGACATCATCATCAACATCATATGGAACATTGACTGACACATCTATAAATCATCAAAAAAAATTCTCATCATCATCTTTCACAGCATGGAGATGGAATAACATCATCATCATTATCTGCATCAATATCAATTAGTACAACACTAATACAACATCATCGATCAGTACAACGATGATACATCATCAACAATAACACGAGGTTGATACAACATCATCATCAACAATACGACGATGATACAACATCATCATCAACAACAAGAAATTTGTATATAATGTATGATTTTGCATGAGATGCATAATGTTCCTGATGGCTCATTTTTATATAACAACGATAGGAGAAACAGGTACCCCAAACTCCTGCAAGTGTTGTTAGAAGATCTACCAGGTTAAGTAGACCCCATGAACGATACTCTCCTTCCTTGTATTATTTATTGTTGATTGATTATGGGGAACCAAAAATGTTATGAAGAGGAAATGTAGGTAGACACTGAAAAAGAAGCGGGAGCAAGGCATGAAAGAGGAAATGGATTCCCTGGTAAATAACCAGACTTTGGATTTGGTTTAGTTTCTTGAAGGAAAAAGAGCATTGTAGAATAAATGGGTTTACATGTTGAAGGAAGAATATGGAGGCAAAAAGCAGTACAAGGCTAGACTTATTCTAAACGGGTTTGCAGAAAATAAAGGTATAGATTTTGATGGAATATTTTCTCTTGATGTTAAAATAACTTCAATTAGGACTATTTTAAGTCTTGTGGCGGTAGAATATTTACATCTTGAATAGTTAGATGTAAAAAAAAAGTTCTCCATGTGGATTTGGAGGAAAATATTTATATGTAGCAGCCACAGGGGTATGAGGTCAAAGGGAAGGAAAATTTGGTATGTAGGTTGAAGAAGAGCTTGTATGGCCTAAATCAAGCTCCAATGAAGTGGTATTTAAATTTTGATAGGTTTATGACAGAACAAGGTTATAGTAGATGTCATTCTGATCACTGTGTTTATTTTAAAAAGCTAGAAAATGGAAGCTATATTATCTTGCTATTGTATGTAGATCACATGCTTGTTGCAGGGTCTAATATGCAAGATATAAATGTGCTCAAGAAGAAATTAGATAATTTAATTGTGATGAAGGATTTAGGTGTTGCAAATAAAATCCTTCATATGAGAATAACAAGAGATAGGAAAAATCGCAGTTTGACATTGTCTCAAGGTGAGTACATAGAGAAGGTGTTGGAGAGGTTTAGAATGCAGAATGCAAAACCAGTTAGTACACCTTTGGCCAACCATTTGAAATTAACCAAAGAAATGTGTCCCAAGACACAGGAGGAGATAAAATACATGTTCAGGGTCCCTTATTCATTAGCAGTTGGCAGCTTGATGTATGCGATGGTTTTCAGAAGACCAGATATTTCACATGCAGTGGGATTTGTGAGTAGGTATATGAACAATCCAAGTAAAGAACATTGGGAGGCAGTAAAGTGTATTCTCAGGTATTTGGAAAGTACTGCTACTCATGCATTATATTTTGGAGGTCTAGACATTGTTCTACAAGGATATGTTGACTCAGATATGGCAGGTGATAAAGATAGCATGAGGAGCACCACAAGGTATGTTTTTATTGTAGGTGGAAAAAATTAAGTTGGATTTCGAAACTGCAAAGGTTGGTGCACTTTCAATAATAGAGGCGAAGTATGTTGTTGCTACAGAGGCTAGTAAATATATGATTTGGTTATAAAGGTTTATGGAGGAATTGGGAAATAAACAAGAGAATAGAAGTTTGTACTGTGATAGCGAGAGTGCCATTCATCTTGCAAAGAAATTATCCTTCCATTGGAATACTAAGCATATACATCTTAGGTACCATTTCATACGATCCGTCTTGGAAGATGGACATTTGAAGTTGGAAAAGATACACACTAGCCAAAATCATGCAAACATGTTAAACAAGGGAGTAACCAGGGAGAAATTGTTTTCCTTCTCAATTTCAGTTGGTCTTCAAGCATGAAGGTGAAGATGATAAATTTTCTAGGTCCAAGGTGGAGTATAGTCCAACATGTAAAAAAAAAGTGGAGTTATTGTGATCATTCTCCAAGTGGGATATTGTTGGTTATGGAGCCTGATTATCTTCATAGTTATTTGTTTTCAACCATGTTTATACCCAATGAATATTGTACACCCCTCCACACGAGGGGTTTGTAGGGGGGGCTTGACCCCCCTGTGGGGTCCGGGGGGCTCATCCCCCCGGCTGGGGGGTCTGGGGGGGAAGCGGTCCCTTGAAGGAAAAATTGCCTTGTAAATGTATATTGTAATTTCATAATAAATATGAGCCATTCATTATAAGGTCACAGATTTGATGGTAGAATTTATGTTAGAGTTTTTTTTCCCTAGAAGGAAAACCTATTTTATGAGGGAAATATATTATGGCTATGCATCATTGTGAATATTGTATTATGAGAGAGGAGACTACGAGAGAAAGTAGAGGAAGTTACAACGGATGTGTTGCAAGTTGTATCCATTCATTTGTTGGATAATAAAAAGGAAGGACCTATAAATTTCTCTGGTGGACGTAGCGCACACTGGGTGAACCATGTATATATGTGTCTATATTGTATTGTGTACCTTATTTGTTTTATTTCCGCATTTGTTGTTATTTTATTTCTCCGCGATCCCGTTTTTCTAACAAATTCCACCATGGCCACTCTACAATTCCTCAATTTAACCAATTATAGATCTAAAAATGCCTAGACTAAGATTTAAAATTGGGGATTTTTAATCCCTAGGCTAATTTTCCTCAATTATTCATGAAATTTCCCCAATTCCACTACAGTAATTTCTACAAACATGTTTCAGACATCCATTTCAAACATTCCATCGAAAAATTTGCATGCAGACTCTGCAAACTCAACTTCAATGCTCTATCTATAGCCCATATAGGCTTAGTATCAAACATGTGTATCTAATACCACATTGTAATGTCCCCATTACCAACAAACCGAAAAACCCATTACGTCCACATTGAATCATTCCCAGCCCCAAGATGGAAAAATGCCCCACAAAATTTTTGACTCTGATACCACTTATTTACATAAAATAATTCTACATATGCACAAAATTATACAGACTACAAAAAATATACACATGCATAATAATACAGGAAAAATGGTAACATAAATACACAATTATACACACTAATTAAATAAAATACACAAAAGACACTTATCTTTTGTAAATAATCATTGATTGTGTGGAGACCTCAATTGTTTCTCCTAGACTTAGACTCTACTACTCATAAACTCTCAGCAGTAGGTCACCCTCGAGTTGTGGCTAAACTCCACCAGGGAAAATGAATCCTAAGCTAAGCTAAGTTCTATCGACAACCAAAATACACAGACTTAGGTGTCATCTCTAGCAAACAACCTACAACCTCTCATTTCCCACATGCCTGTCCCACCCTATAAAGTGTGCCCCTTATCTTCTCAATAGTCCTTTGGCTGCCCCACTTCCCTTTCGGAGCTTCAACAACAGGACAAACAGGAAGTCTTAGAGCCCTGCAACTATAGCTTGGCACCTTGGGAAAAAAATTCCCAACAATTCTCTCACTTGGAGAGAATTGCTCATGAGCCTGGAAACCCGCTTCTTCAATAACACACAGGCTAGAAAAACCACCTCTTCAGCTCAATATTCCCTAGGTACTGGTTACCCACAATTCCTAATATTTCTAAGTACAAGTAATGTGATGGAAGTAAGGTACTGATAACCATAGTGAATGTATAATGAAGGAATTAATTGAAAAATGAACGAAGTTCCAAAAATATATTTGGATGCATTTAACTTGACACTTGTCACCTTATGAACTAGGTTTGAATCCACTTGGTGACTCGTTCCCAACCTTTAGGAACTTAGGATAAATAAATATCCATACTTTGAATTTTAGGAATTATTATTATAATATTTCCTTGGTATTAAACCCCCTTGTCTTAGCCCCATTTCCTATACTCTTAGCCCCCTTTCCCTTGTAGTGGAGTTCTATCCCCCCACACTCTTTTGTCTGACTGGGTATACAACGGTGATGTATTTTATTAATATCATCAAGTGTGATTACATATTACAAAGTTAGGATCATTGGCCTTTTAGCATCTAGGATATTTGGCCTAATCACAAAAGCACTCTAGCCTCAAAACATATATACAAAGGCTCTCTGGGCCAAAATATCCTTGCTCACCAGCCTATAAAGAATATGCGCATTTACGATTGGGGTTTAGCCTAGGGGTATTACAATAAGTCTATCGATGGAGTCGAAGTAGACATTCTAGGTCATACAAATGAATTTCCTAGACAATCATCTATTCCAACTCGCATTCCATTGTGTGGATAAAATACAAGGTGATTTCATATTAGGAGCATAATTTCTTGTGTTGGTAGATCCAATAATTATCAACAAGAAAGAAAAGAAATTTTAAAATGCAACTAAAAAGGAAGTAAGTAGAAACTCCTATGTTTCA
>JASDQU010250368.1:3348-16359 GCA_032191745.1 Picea mariana | reverse complement strand
ATCCTTCTAGAAGCAGAAGCTTCTATTAGGTCTTCTTACATCCGCCTTATTCTATTTTATTGAAAGGTCTTATTAATATTGACCTTTATTACATCCGAATACATTGATCTACCTATGTGCGGGTTAGGACCTTAACAATACGACTCCAACAGATGCCACTTGGGAGCCAACTACCATTCTGCAGCAGTTTCCACATATCAAGCCTTGAGGACAAGGCTGTTTTTAAGGGGGCGAACATGAAGGTACAAAATAGAATAAGGCGGATGTAATAAGACCTAATAGAATCTTCCGCTTCTAGAAGGATCTTCCTCTAGATGCTTCTCTTGATAGAAATATTTAGTATAAATAAGGGTCGAGGGTATGAAAACCCTAGCTTGGAGATTATTGTAACAGAGCACTGCTCGACTAGAGGTTGCCCCCTCGAAGAGGCCCATGAACATTGCTTTCTGAATCAAAGTGCTATTTCTGTTGTTGTTCTTATATCATTTCTGTGTTGTTGTGGAGATTATGCTGGTTATATTACTGTTATACTGCCATTTCTAGCATTTTATTTCTGTTCTGCATATTTATTATATCTGGTATCTTGCAAAGACCGTGCAACAAACAAATGCAGAAGTAAGAACATTTGCACAGTGTAGTACTAACAAGACCGTTAAAGACACTAAAACACATAAACAACGACTACAAAGTGGTAATGACAGGTCATAAAAACGCCGTATAATCATAAATGGTAAAATCCATTGGAATTCACGACAAACTGGCAGTACAAAGCAAAACTCCAATGACATATTTGGTAATAAAGCCGCATTTATTCAAGCATTCATCAACCCCATTGGCGGATTGGACAATTTAGTTAAGGTACAAAGGGATATGAACAACTGGAAAGGAGGCACAAAAGCAGTTGAGGATCGACAATCCTTAGCTATTGTTACTACAACCTGCATGCAAGCAAGAGCGAACATAGAACCTGAGAAGAACCAAGCAATTGTCAAATATTACAGGTTTTTACAGCAATGACACCACCTAAAGCACCCATTCCTGTACCAAAGAAGGTCCGCACAAAAGCATCACTAGTAGAACCAGAGGTATTGGAGGTTGAGGAGACTTGGGGAGCAACATCATCATCAGAGCCGAGGTTCCCCCGTGAATATATTCCACCAAGAAAACATGATGCCCAATCAGTGACATTGTCGAAGAATTTTAACCACATATTGGTGATGCCTGACATCCCAGAAGGGGTTATCATCGATGAAGATATGATAGTGAAGGTGCCATATCTCAGATATGCAGACCATGACATTATAGGCATAGAGAAGTTCCCCGAATTGGCACCCCACTATTATCTGGAATTGAAAGTAGACCCAACAACAAACCAAATCATATTGATACCCCAGGTATGGGCCAGAGGATTTGGAACCAACTCATAATGAATCCAGAGCCAAAGGCGATGGAGGATAAAATAAGGAGTTCATGGGAGAAGGCCCACCAACCAAATGAGAGCATTAATACTTTATCACTTGCGGAACAGATAACAACAATTCTGGATAAAAGACAACTTTATGCTGAAGTATAACATATGAAAGCAGAACAAAAGAGTATTGTGAATAAATTGGAACCCCTGCAGGGCAAATCACTTCGGGTGATAGGGGAGTTGGCCACTACGCAAGGCACCACGAAGCAAGCAATGCAGGAGACTAAGGAGAAGCTCAGAACTTTGATAGCATAGACCATGGAGGAAATTTTGAGTAAGGAAGAAGAAGTCATGAAAGAGGTACAGACATCGAGGGAGACCCTCCAAAATTTGATGGAGGCATGGAAAACCATGATACAACAGACCTAAGTGGCTCGGGATGAGCTACATGTGAGTGTTGGGGGCCTGTTGGACATGCATTTTGGATTCAGTTTATAGGAAATTTTAATTCAGTTTAAAAAAAAATCCTAAGTATGGAGGATATGCGCAACAACAGAAGAAACAAGACAAGGCATGAGTAGGGTGTGCAATAAAGGAACATACAAGCTCGAGAGTGCATAGTGGAAGCACATTCAGGAGGACAGTGCGCATTAAAAACATACTTAGCAGAAGAATAAAGAAGGGAATAAAGAAGAGAATAAAGCAAGCGAAGAAAGTAGGTGAAAAAGAAGGATAACAACTCGACATGCTAAAAGAAGAAATATGTGCAAAAGCAAGAAGAAAAGCAGTTAGAGGGTAAAAGCAACATCCAGACGTAAAAGTAGGAAACAAAATCTTGATCAACGAGTCAACCTGAATTGTAATGAATTGTAAGAGGGTTTTGGGGTAAGCAAAGTAGGGTTTTAAGCCCTAGAATTCATGTATAAATATGTAATGGGTTGGGAAGGTAAGGGGTTCTCTAGATGCACCATCGACAATTCTTGTCTGTCGAGAGTTCCTATTTTGTAAGAAGAATGAAAGAATAGGGTGAGAATGAAAAAGTCTATGTCTGAGTGTTAGGGAAATGTTGTAGAGAGAGAGGATTGCACTGCAGAATGACTAGGCTAGATGAAGGAGAAGATAACATGATGTATCTTTTGTAAGCGCAATGCGCAAGCCTGAGACAATTACAGAAAGAATAATAAAGAAGCCAGTCATTGTGGATGTAGCCCAAAGTTGGGTGAACCACATTAAATACTATGTTTTCTCATCGTTTATGTGATTGATCATGAATATTCTCTTTATTCATGCTAGATTAGATTTTTCTTCTATGTGACTATTGCACAATAGTTATGAATGTTATAGTACTTGTGTTATGTTGTAGTCTGAGGTATAATGGTAATATATAACTGAATTCACTAAGTAACCAAATAATAAAAAATACAGATTAACGCATGCAAAAAAGATAAGTAAGAATGAAAAGGATGATCACCTTCCATTCCCTTACTACTGCAGAAACTCGGTTCCTGTAGCCCCAACAAATGCCTTAGGTGAGAATTCACTTGCATGTAGGTGATGCCAAAAGGGTCGGTGTCTGAAAGGTTTTTGTTGGTCAAGATAACTTGAACCTAGGGTCTTAGAACCACACATGTTCCAACACTTAGGTCAAACTATATGTACATTTACAATTGGGGTTCGGCCTAGGGGTATTACATTCCCATCCCCCTTATTTATGCACAGTCTTTGGTGCATTATATACACATGTACAATCAAAATCTTCAAAAATCTTCAAAACGTTGCAGGTACTCTTCTTGCATGGCATCTTCATGCTCCCAGGTTACGTCCTCAGAACCGTAATAGGTCCACGGGACCTTTACCATCCCTATTGCTCGATTCCAGAGCAAATTAATCTTTTAGTCCAATACGAAAATCAAATAAAGTGTAGCTTAGTGATGAAATCAAGTGTTGCAACTTCCCATTTCCACCCAGGAATGGGTAATGGATGTAGCAAACAAACTGGGTGTCTTTTCTCAACCTTGAATTTTTGACATTGCAAACATCTAACTATACAATCAACCACCTCTTTTTTCATACATGGCCTATAATATTGGCTCTGGACAACTGCAATAGTTTTCTGGTAACTCGGGTGCCCAACATAAGGCACATTATGCATTTCTCTTAGCACCAAAATTTTCAATTCTTGAAAGTTAGGCACATAAACTTTGCCCATGTACATGATAATTCCATCGTCTCTTAGCTCACAATATTCAATTTTTTCTTGCAAAATGCCGTTCTATATTTTTTTCGTCGTTTCTATGTACTACTGATCTAATATGGCAGCTTCCAAAATTCTTTCTTTTAAATTTGATTTATACATGCTAATGGTTGTAGCATGCATCTCATGCACTCTCCTGCTGAGTGCATCAACCTTGTTTTCTTTACCTTTGATATGATTTATATCAAAGTCATATTCGTTGAGGAATTGCAACCATATACTTTTCCTGGAATTCAAGGTTGGTTGTCCAAACAAATATTTCAGACCACTGTGGTCTGTCCTCAGCTCAAATATTTTCCCCATGAGATAATTCCTCCACATATTCAAGGCATGCACTATGGATTCCAATTCTAAATCATGGGTGACATAATGTCTCTCATGTTATTTTAACTTCCTTGACTCGTAACATATCACATGTACATTCTGACTAAGGACTCCACCAAGCCCTTATTTCCATGCATCAGTACACACAAATAAATATTCATGTGGATCAACAATTGTCAAAATTGGCGCACTTGTCAATAAATGTTTCAAGTGCTGAGAAATTCTTACATAGTCAGCTGTCCACTCAAATCTCACACCCTTCTTTTGTAAAGATGTGATTGGGTGTGAAATCTTTGAAAATCCCTCAATGAATCTTCTATAATACCTTATAAGACCCATGAAAGATATCGCCTTTGAGACATTCCTTGGTAATGACCATTCTTCAATGGATTTTATCTTTTCCAGATCCACTGCTATCCCTTCCTCTGAAATGATACGGCCCAAATAATGTATCTGCCTCTAATAAAATGAGCACTTTCTCAACTTTGCATACAACTGATGCACCATCAATAATTGTAGCACCATCCTCAAGTGCTACTCATGCTCTTCTTCAAACTTAGAGTAAATAAGTATGTTGTCCAAAAATACAATGAAAAAATTATCTAAGTAATCTATGAAAATACCATTCATTAAACACATAAAGACAGCTGATGCATGTGATAACCCAAATGGCACCACTGTAAACTCATAATGGCCATACATTGTTTTGAATGTTTTCTTGTTGATGTCCTCTTCTTTAATTCTCACCTGATGATAGACGTATCTAAGGTCAATCCTAGAGAATATATTTACATCCTTCAACTGATAAAAAATATCATCTATCCTTGGCAAAGGATACTTGTTCTTCACAATCACCTTATTCAGCTGGCTGAAGTCAATGCAAATCCTCAAGGTACCATCCTTATTTTTCACAATTAACACCGGGGAACACTAAGGTGACACACTTGGGCATATATACTCCTTCTTCAGAAGCTCTTAAAGTTGCATTTGCAATTCCTTCAGTTCTGGTGTACTTATCTTGTAAGGAATTTTGGATACTAGGGCAGCTCCAAGCTTCAAATTGATAAAGAAATCAATATCTCTCTTGGGTGGCAATCCCGATATTTCTCTAAATACATATTTAAACTCTTTTAAGACAACTTAGTCTTCAATTCTTAGCATATTATCCTTAGGCATATTTTCCATATAAGCTTCAAATATTTGGAATCCTTTCCTGAAGCTTTACTTCAGCTGTAAGAATGAAACTTCCCTGATACTTACTGCCCTTGGAATACCCTGAACTATCCTCAAGTTCCCTTCCTAATTAAAGAAATTAAATTCCTTATTATAATAGTCTAGGATAGAATGATTCTTGTCCAACCAATCCATACTAATTAGGCAATCACATGAACCCAAAGGTATGACATTCAACTCTTCCCTTGTGCTCAACCCATTCATGTTCGTAAAAAATTTGTTAACCATCTCATTAATTCTTCTTTTAGCTCATGTATCTAGCTTCACCTACCAATATTTCCCAAGGTTACTTCTTGGCAAATGAAATCTTTCCACCATCTTAGGATCTAGATAACTATGACTAGCTCATGAATAAATTAAAATAGCAATGGGTTGGTCATAAATATTACCTTCCACTTCAATCATGTGGGACCGGAAGTTAGCTTGCTTGTTATCTAGGGATGTGTAGATCCTCGGTACATTTCTTTCCATGTCATCCACTGTATCAACTTGATGTACATTGTGTCTGGTTCTAACTTTTTCACCTCTATGAGGGAAATCTATGTACATGTGATCTCCCTCACAACCCTAACATTTCATAGGTTGTTGACTCAATATTTTCCCCATTGTTTATGTCATTATAGGCTCCTTGGAAGTTGGATGTCTCTGATAATTATTTCTAAAGAATTATGGCTTGGTCCCCTTCTTCCTCTGCTCCATCTAACTTTTCTTCTTCTCCCAAGCCTTTTGGAAAGTCAATATTCCTCTATGTTGATCATAGAGATACTTGAATCTCCTTATTGTTTCATCCAATGTCTTGGGATCATCATATTGTATCTTATTATTGACAAATGATGGCAACCCACTCATGTATCTTTGAATCTTGACCTGCTCTTCCTTGATGAAGTCAATATATTTTAGTAGCTCTAAGAATCTTCCTCCAAGTAATCTTCTTCTCATCAATGTGTTGCACTTGCACAAACTGGTCCCACCACATTGATGCCTTCCCCTTGAGATGATATATTGAAATTATCACTTCTTCCTGTGAGGAGTAGTTATGCAATTGAAAGTGCTTCCTCATGCCCAACAACCAAGTCTCTCCATCCTCATCTTTCTTGTGCTCACCATCAAAATTAGGAGGCTTAATCTTATTCATTTCTCCTTGTAGTTCATCCACTCCGGAACTTCTCTTATGATTTTTGACAGGAGATGTACTTGAGCTATTGTGGGATCTCCTCATTGAATACCTTGGTGAGTGATCATGGTGCATATCAATGCTCCTTGTTTCTCTTATTTTATCATGAGAACTATGACTCCTTGATTTGCTTGATCCTGTCTCTTTATCCATTTTCTTTTCTATTTTTTCCAAGCTTTGTAGCAACTTAATGTTGAAGTCATATTGCTACTCCTTGGATTTAATAAGCCTCTCATATAATCCTTATAACTTTGAACATGCAGACTCTTTATTGTCTATATCAAATTCATGCTCTCCTCCTTGCCTTCTCCAAGCCCATTTGAATTTTTCTTTGTATTATCCATGCTGACGTAAAACCACCCGACTTCATCTTTATGGTTGTAATTTCTCATTGCATATTCCATGCCCCTGATATATTTTCTCTTAATTTTGCAAAATGTGCAAGCAACGAGATTTTTATACAAAATTAATTTAACAAATCTATTAGTTTATGAATCATTACACTCTTTTAATACATTAGACATAGTATTTGTGATATATTTTGAATGTGACTATCCAATTCAAATTTCTAGGTGAATATATAGACTCCTCTGTCCAAGAAATTTCCAATGATTGCTTTCTTTCTCAATTCTGAGTCTTGAGCAGAAAGTTATGGTCATTTCAATATTACCCATTTACTCCTTCAACACATCCTTGTTACACATCAACATTATTCGCTTCGATAAGTGTCACATGTTGCTCACAAGTGTCGCAAGTGTCAAGCAAAACATACTGCCATGATGCCTATGTCATACTTATAATGACATTAAGAAGACACTTAAAATACCTCAAACACCTGATTTGAAGGAAGAGGAATGGTTAACTGAAGTTAGGTACCTCTTGCCATCTGAAAGAACCATTGAATCTAGGGTTTTAGAAGAGAGCGCTCCCCTATATCACTCTTAGGAGTGCTGGCACTCCTTTATAAAGTACTAGGGAGTGTTATAACACCAAAAAACCCTTCTGGAGGAGCGCTATTGATTTTAAGAGTGCTGGTGCCCCACTAAAGCCTACTAGGAAGCGCTATAGCACTCTGATGGCCCTTTTGAGGGAGCGCTGCCTATTCTGGGCAGCAGTTGGTCTGTTGAGGAGAATAAGAGGAAGATATTTTCAATCTTGGAAGGCAGTTGAATTCAAACCCCTGGTCCAGCCATGATCTTAGGGAAGATCCCTGACTCAAGGAGGAGAATCCTCAACTTACCCTAAAGATACCTCAAGAGGTTAGGCCTCTCTAAACCTATATAAGTAGGCTCTATCATGATGGAAAGGAGGAAGAATTGGAAGCATGAAACCTATGATCTCATAGGAAACACACAGTGAATTGGAGGAAAGTAATCAGTGAAGTTGTTGTCATCCGGATCGTGGATCTTTTGAGCGAGGGTTAGACAAAGGGGATTTGACGAAGCTGTTGCATTCGCATCTACGGTTGTAAGTTACTTTTGTCATTGTTCTCATCAATATGACACGCTTGGCCTATTTCTTTCTAGTTTGTGTTTAATCTCACATGAACTTGTCTCTAATAGATAGGTCTATTTCAAGATAATATCAATAGAGTAGGAAGTGGTTGTACTATTGTTTGTCTACAGGGCTCATCGAGGAGCGAAAGATTGGAGCTCAACTCAGAGCGTGCAGGGACAAACGCCGATAAAAGGTACTTATTTTCTCCTTCCTCCTCATACATTAGTTTGTATAGATCTAAAAGGAAGTCAGTGTCCATGATAAGCGTCTTCTATATTAAGAGGTAAGAGTCTAGCTCTCAAGAGGAGATCTACCTGTCCGCAGGGAGATTTTTCTTCAACAGAAACTCGCGACTCCACTGGGGAGAAACGAATCGAAACTTTTGGTTTTGATTTTTCCTCATAGACCTTGTCTTACCCTTTGATTGTTTTCAGACCTTGTTCACCCCTTTTGCTTGATTTCATATGTTGATTGACTCCTTACCCCATCACACTCAGCTTGATTGCCAAAATTTGACTGAAATTTTGGGTTTTTGGACATTTTCATGAGCCTTTTAAGCCTGGCGCCCCTGTGGCCATGTTAATAGAGCGCCAGTGCTTCTTGGATGTGTTACATAGAGCGCTATAATGCTTGGTGCCCCTTACACCAGAGCGCCAACCCTCTTTTAGCAAAAAAGCTTTCCAGAATTGCTTTTTCTAGGGTCCAATCTCTGTGTTTCACTTGCTGAGCCTTTCTATGAGTCATTGCTTTTTCCCACTAAACTTTGACATCCTTCCTTGTAAGGAAAAAATACCTTGCTGTTCATATTTTGTAGCCTTCTTCATTATTTTTTTTTTATGAATTTCTTAGCTGTTGGGAGTTTAAAATCAATCCACTGTTTTTTCTCTCCTATCTGACTGAGCAAAAAACTCTGGTGAAGGACATTAGAAGTCTATGGATCTCTTAATTTGGTCTTTTTGTTTGAGGTCATTGTTCTTCAACATCTCTCTTTTGTGTGAAATTCTTGATTTTCTTTGTTATCTTTGTTTTCTTTTGCTTCTTGTTTTCGATCATAATAAGAGGGTGTGTTGTGTGTACGAAACCTGCTCATGCTTGTCTGAGTTTCCTTGATCCAAAAGGTTAATTGGCAGGAGAAGTGTCGTATTGAATTAATCATTATTCGCACACAAACAATAAAGAGACATCTTAGTGATTGTTTTGCATATTAGAAGACATTTCCAAAAAGTTTTAGCACCACATTGGATTTGATTGAAGAAAATTTGTTTGAGGACATTCCTTATTAGTGTTTGATAGTGAAAACAACTCTCTGTCTCCCTTAGATAGACATTCATCGAAAAGAAATGACTGCTTATCATCTTTTATGCATTTTTGGGGATTGAGTCATCATTCCATCCGTTTCACTTTCATACACCCCTTTTGAGTAAAGAACAGCTATAAAATGAACGCTAATTAAAAACTATCTAGAAAATTTTTTTCTAGGATCTTCCACGAACAATAGACTAGGATTAGCACTTTGAATTAGGTTGTGAACATAACTCTCCAAAGTTTCCAAAAAAAACATTAGCATCCTGAGCTAGGGAGAGTCAAATCCAATTGTCGTATAAGTTTGCTTGGGATCCCCCTCTCACACAGGGATTACGCACGAGGTCACACTCGGGAAAGCTACAGAGATTATCCCTCCGTGGTTTGACTGATTGTAGTAGTCGGATCGTATTATGGGGATTGCTTAAAAGGTATACCCACAATGTTGAGTGGAAGGCTTTCAAGTTGATTTCGGGCTAGATACCCTGCCCTTACGTTCAGACTGGACTGTCGACTGTACCTGCCTAGGGGCTGACTGCGAATTGGTAACCTTAGTAGCCACAATCTTTAGGGTCTTACACAATGTGATAGTGAAGGGAAGTCTCACTGTACCTGGAACAGACATTGGTCAAACTCACTGGGCTCCTTGGAGGGTAAATCCACAATTACTGCGTGGTAGCTTGCACCAAGGTGAAAGTCCGTTAAGCAGGTCGCCATTGTAACTGTTCCACCATATCCCCACCCCTTCTTGACTTGATCACGCGACGTTGGATTTCATCACCAACTATCATGGTCATCAAGAGAAGGTTTTGTTTGCTTGGTTGTGATTCCTAGATTCTATTAGCGTATGCTGTTTCTTTTCGGTAGATGGCCATAGATTTTTTTCGTCGATTCTTTTTCACCAACATTGACCCTCCACACCGTTTGCGTAGGGTACAGGGACTTCCTCCAGAAAATATGGAAGAGACTACCCCTTTACCCCCTCATTCTATGGAGGAATCTCCTCAACAGAGCGAGGTTCATGACATTATAACCTCCCAAGAGGAATTTCCCACCTCTTTAGAAAATTTTAAAATTGTTTCAAAATCTCCGGAGGCTTTCCGCATCCCTGAGGGATATGAGAGGTGTGTTCTCCAACTGAATTCAACCGACGAATTTGTCGTCGTCAATCCTTTGCGAATTTTTGCTGTCGAATCCGGTCGACTCCTCGGTTTCGTTGTCTCTAAAGATGGGATTCGGGTGGATCCCTTAAAGATTAAGGCTATTCTAGCCTTACCCCCGCCTACTAGTTTGACCCAACTCCAAAGTTTGCAAGGAAAAGAAAACTTCCTTCGCCATTTCATTTGTAACTACGCTGAGATAACTAAAGGATTCATGTGATTGTTGCAGAAAAACACCCCTTTCATCTAGGATGACATCTCTCAATGATCATTTGATTCTCTCAAGCATGCCTTGACCCATGCACCTTTGTTTCATCCTCCAGAGTATACAAAGGACTACATCCTTTACTTAGCTGCCTCCAATTCCACTATTGCAATGGTGTTAGTTCAGGAGGACCCCAACGGTGAGGAACATGTGATCTATCACCTAAGCAAGAGTTTCTCTGGACCTGAACTCCGATATTCACATGTAGAGAAACTGGCTCTGGCAGCCGTCATTGCTGTCCAGAGATTTCGCCATTACATCTTACTACGCACCACCACTGTGACTGCGGACTCAAACCCCATGTACCATGTCTTGACACGTCAAGTGCTTGGGGGAAAATAATCTAAATGCATCGTCATCCTTCAAGAATTCGATCTTGAATTTGCGAAGTCCAAAGCCAAAAAGTCCCTGGTGTTTGCGGAGCTTATCTGCGACCTCCCCCATGCTGATGAAGATATCGAACCTAGAGATTATCTCCCTGACGAAACTCTTTTCCTCATAAGCACCTCTGATCCTTGGTATGGAGACATCCTCCTTTATCTCCAAACCCAACACTTTTAGCCTAACACTTCTCGTGAAGAGCGTCGACATATTCACCACCATTCTCGCTGTTATCTTATCATCGATGACACCTTGTATCGCCGTGGTATTGATACTATCCTTCGATGATGTTTGATTCATGTAGAGGCTGAAGGCATTCTGAAATACTGGCACCTTGGAGCCTGTGACAGCCACCTTTTTGGGATGGCTACAGCCCAGAAAATTCTATGTGCCGGCTATTTTTGGCCCTCGATTTTCAAAGATTGTATTGAGGCAGCCAAGAAATGCCCACCCTGCCAAGTTTTTCATAACAAGGCATGCACCCATACTACTATGCTGCACCCCGTTATCGCCATCGGCCCCTTTGCCAAGTGGGGTATCGATTTCATGCAATGTAAGCTAACTTCAGCCAGGGGGCACGGTTATATAATCATCGTCGTTGACTACTTTACAAAATGGGTTGAGGCTATGCCTACCTTTTTGAACGATGGTCGTACCACAGCTCTTTTTGTTTTTAACCACATCATAACTCATTTTGGTGTACCACGCGCCATTGTCACCGATCATGGTTCACACTTTAAGAACCAGATGATGAGTGAATTGCATGCCAAGTTGGGTTTTCGCCATGAAAACTCATCCCCATACTATCCTCAGGCCAATGGACAAGTTGAAGCTATCAAGAAGGTCCTCAAAACCATGATTCAACGCATGGTAGGGGAAAATAAGACATCCTGGCATCTACAACTTTTCTTCACTCTCTGGGCTTACCGTACTTCCGTGAAAACCACAACTGGGTTCACTCCTTTCCAGTAAGTGTATGGCATCGAAGCTGTTTTACCAATCGAGTGTGAGATTCCATCTCTGAAACTTAAAGTAGAACTCCTACCCCATACTTCTGCCGAAGAAGAACGTTTCTTATATCTGACCAAACTGGACAAAACACGTCATGATGCTGCTCTCATTAACGAGGCACATCAGAAACAGATAAAAAATCAATACGACAAATCCGTCCATCCTCGGAATTTTGCAGAAGGAGACTTAATCCTCGTCTATGACCAGGCTCATGACAAACTAGGGACAGGTAAGTTAGAACCTCTATGGCATGGCCCTTACACTGTGAAACGTGTTCTGCACAGAGGCGCCTACGAGTTAGTCTATTATAATGGAATCTCCCTAGGAGAGCCCCCGAACGGGCTTTACCTTAAAAAGTACTATGCCTAGATCACCTAGCATGTGTACTTTGTACATTATTGTATTTTAGTTTGGTGTGTCTGTTTCTTTTGCGTGCTTGAGTCTTTACCTTTGCCACTCATAACTGTGCCTTGTGTTTTCATGCACAGATGACGTCTTCCTTTCCTATCTTTGTCGAGTTTGCGGATGGCGCTAGTCGACACACCCAGAACATTGCTTCGACAACATGAGTCATTTACCAATCTGACGAGTTGGTGAGTTCAGGAGGTATTTGCTTAGGACCAGAAACTAATAACATGGAAGAATATCATGCTGTCATCGAAATTTTGACCCAAGCCTCCTCCCTAGGTATCTCTCGTATGATTGTTAATCTAGACTCACAACTCGTGGTATGCCAACTTAATCGTATCTATGCTATTCGTAATCCTATCCTGCTATGTCTCCACCTAAGATTTCGTCATATTGAATGAATATTTGATCACATCGAATATAGACATATTCCAAGAGAACTCAACAATGTTTTGGATTCGTTAGCAAATTACATCATGGATTGGTATCTCACACATAGATAAGGTTTCATGAAGGAAAACAAATTGTACACCACATGTAAATTAAAACACATCACATTAAAGACATCATCATTTACAAATCTTCTGGCAC
>JASDQU010250367.1:5922-16359 GCA_032191745.1 Picea mariana | reverse complement strand
CACCCTTAGGTCTTTGACCAGCCTCCCCACGCAGATTGAGCTCGGATTTGATGTCAAATCGACTTGGGAGCCGATCCATTAGTGGTTGGGAGGCCGACCAGCTTCATAAATGCGCCGTTTGGCAGGCGCGCGAGTTTTGCACCCCACAGCCGCGCATATGCGCTCCATATACGAAGATGTTGCGCGCGCGCGCTCGCGCCCAGTGGGTGCATAGCGCTTTTTAATTTTTTGGCCATTTTGCATAGTTTTGACCCTTTTGCTGTGCTGTGGAGTTAATCCTTGTGCCATGAACGACTGCTTTTCTGTGTTGACGATGCGGAGTTCTTGTCGCCCTGTGCGGACGAAATTTCAGTGATAACACTAACGTTGATCACTAACATCCCTTTAAACCTAGCTAAACTAATATGTAGAGAAGAGGAAGAAGATGTACCTTTTTACGGTGTTTATCCTCGTCTAGTACGAGTTGAGCTCTGACTCTGATCTCCAAGATCTTCAACAAGTCCTGCAATCCAATCAAAGACAAAACATGCTTCCTATTCTACTATGATTAGCTTGAAACTAGATCTATCCATTAAAGACAAGTTCATGTAGATAAACATAATCTTGAAGGAAACATGCCAAGCACATATATATTAATGAAAACAAAGCAAAGTGCTTACAACTGTAGATGCATATGCAACAGCCTCACCAAGCTCTCTTTGTCCAAACCCTTTGCTCAAATGATCCACAAACAAAATGACTATGCTTCACTGATTATCTTCCTTATGAGATCATAAGTTTGATGCCTTCCATGTCTCTCCTTCCTTATGAGATTGGAAGTTAGGTATTTCTCAATTTCTCTCTCTTTCACCATGAGGAGGCCTCCTTATATAGGCTTGGAGAGGCCTAACCACCTTAGAGATTCTTCGGATAGGTTGAGGATCTTTCTCCATCAGTTGTGGATCCTCCCTAAGATCCAAGCTTGACCTCATATTCGAATCAAACTAACTCTAGAGATGAAGGGGATTTTCCCCTGATTTTCCTCAACAACCTAAGATTTCCTCAAACAGGCTAACGCTCCCCCAGAATGGGACATAGAGCATTGCAACGCTCCCCCAAAGGAGGGTAAGGAGTGATAACACTCCCTGACAGTGGGTAGGGGAGCGTTGCCCTTCAAAAATTACTTTTAAGTGGTCTTTTTCATGGTAAAATCTTTGTACTCTTTGTCAAATGATTTCTCCTTCTTAAACTAGTCTTTGAAGGTGTCTTTTAAGTGTTCTTTGTAATGTCGTTTGAGAGACGACATAGGGAAGATGACAATATGATATTTGTGACACTTGCGACACTTACGGCCAAAATGCGACACTGGTAATGACGACAATAGGTCATCATTGAAATGAGTAATTTTGATGTGTAATAGATTGCCCCCTGTTGGAGCCGCCTTTGTTTTTTTTTTTAGCCTATTTAAAATTTCATATATTAATGTTTGAAATCGAAAACCGGTTTTCATATTTTTCCCAAAATCTCAGAAGTCTCATTGCGCAAGCAGCGACGGTTATCATACTCTTAAGGTAAGATTTATTTTTTAATCGTTTAAATGAGTCTCTACTTTTGAACCTCGGGATGTCACATGTTGGAAGTTATAGATCACATAGTTTACAAGTCCCGAGGGGCGAAACGACGAACTAATTTAAAAAAAAAAAAGTTTACCCAGATCATTACCGAGAGTAAAAATACTCTAAACCGCAGCTAAGCATCATCGGGATTTCGTGTCTCGGCGTTTGCTAACTCCAAAAGTCTTACCATCGTAACCCCGATAGCCGAAACCGCGAGATTCTTGTTTTAATAACCCGGGTTAATGTTAAAGGTAAAAGGTTTAGCCGCTGTTAAGCTCCTTCGGGAATTCGCAACTCGACGTATTTTCCCTAAAAAGTTATACCTTCAAAGCGTCGATTCGCGAAGTCGTAATAAAAATAGAAACTTAATTAATTAAACACTTAATCTAGTTTTATCCTCCAATTCAATTAAAACATTTCATCGTGATTTCGCAACTCGACATATGAGCCTCCCGGAAGCTATACCTTCGAAGCTCTGAGTCGCAAAATCGCAATATAAATAACAACGTAATTAATTAAACGCCTAATCATGGTTACGTTTTTTATTAACCAAAGCTAATTATCACAATCTCAGGTCTTAGAGATTCAAAGGGTTAAAGCGAAAGCTCCCGATGAGGCGAATGCCGAGAAATTAATTAACAAAAAACAAAAACAAAAAAGCCTGATTAATTAATCTAAGCCAACATTTTCATTGTTTTAATAGGAAAATTAATATACACAGTCTCCAAGGCGATTTTAAACTTTCTTTGCGCCAACTTGCATTACGAACTGTCTAAATTTATGACATTAATTAGAAAGGAGGCGAATTGACAAGTAAGGGTTTGGTTTTTATTGCTAAATTTATATTTAAGAACGATTTGACCATTCTGTCCCTAAGGACAACCTAATTTTAAATAGTCGAAGACATGGATTTTTTATTTTTTGTCTCGAATTTCATTGCTATTCTATGCAGAGCCAACTTTTCATGAGCGAACTAATTTCTGTATGTATACATATTTTTATCGTAGGAGAGATAAAGTAGAATCCCTCGCCATGGCCCCGCGAAAAGCATCTAAATCCAATGTTGAGGTTTCAGGACAAGGTTCAGACAACGTTTCAGATACTTCACCTCAAAGTGTCGACTCTGTTAAGACCTAGTCATATATTTATGAGGTTCTACAATATGAATTGGTAGATGTTTCGGATGATTCCAGTGAAAATGAAAAAGACGACCTGATCACCAAGTATAAGATCGTTGTCCAGGCTCAAATGCATAAAGTAGCGGCTAGGCCACGTCTGCTCCCTTACTACGATATGATCCGGTGGGCATTAGACCATGTAGATATACCAACCAGAACCATCATCAACGAGCAGAGGGTCACCATTGAGACTTTCAAACCCAAACAATTGCAGGCTATGTACAAGTTTCCAACCATGTTGGACTTTGTTTACAATGCCGAATTTCTGGAGAATTTTAAACAGAAGGAATGTGTGCAATATGAAAAGACTATGTCTGGTTTAATCAAAGATTGGGTTTCACACCCTGCGAAGTTCAGGGCGGACAATAATGGTATATATTCAATAGCTTCTCTAGAACCACAGTTCAAATATATCACTATGATGACGTGCAGATTATATGGGAGAGAGGACACCACACATTTTTCCCTTTAGTGGGTGCCTCTAATTCACATAGTTGCTGAAGGTTGTTTCTTCGACTGGGCTAAACTATTGTCTGATAGTTTTACCAGTCGAGTAGCAGAGTATCGAGTGCAGAGGGAGAGCACAAATATTGCTTCATTCTTTATGTCCATGTATATCATGGACGCCATCTATTTTCTGACACCTTTTCCCTTGATGAGTTGGAGCCGGACTCCATCAGAGGCTGAGCCCATCCATGTCTACCATTCAAAGCTGTGGGAAGACAAAGCCTTAGATTTTGTGTATGAAATATTTAACTGGGTAATGGTACCACTGCATGTCACTATCTTCGGCCACTCGCCACCCAGGATCTCAGATGGTATTGCGGTAAATCTGAGCAGTATAGCCGACTGGTACGTGGAAGCAAAATTTTCATATCTCAGGGTTTTCGGCGCTTCTATTCCTCCAAATGCCTTGCCTTTATTCATACCCGATAGGCTGGATTTCCGTGAGATTGCTAGACAAACCGTAATTGGTGGCGTAAGCAAGGAGCTTAAGGGATATTCTAAGAAAGTATGGCCACCTTTTCCTATTCATCTACATTCCTATTCTTTGTTAGATTTCGGGCATGCTAAAGCTGAGGCAACAGCCCTGGAGGACCTGAAATTGGTTCATGTCGAATTCAAAAAGCATGATCCACAGAGGGTCGTAAGTAATCACTTAGCCAATTGCAGGCTAAAAAGGATTGAACATGAAAATTTTCCCTCGGATGACATTTTCTAAGGCGCGAGTTCTTATGCCGAGGTGTTGGCTCGGATACAAGCCCTGACACTCGAAGAGAGGGCCGATGTTTTAAAATTTCAAGAACATCGACGGAGTTGTCTTCCCCCAGTATTGCGGGGTGAAAATCCAATAACAGTAGAGGGGCAACAAAAAGAAGCCAAAGGCTCAAAAGATTCAGCACCCAGAAAAGAAGGACACCAGGATGGGGAGGAGCAAACTAGGAGTCTGAAACCATAATTAAAAACTCCCGATCCACCGAAAAAGCAGACTCCAGTTACCACTCCAGGCCAGTCAACTAAGAAAATCGAAGATCCCATCGCCTCCATTACTCCCTTATAGTCAACTCAAGGGAACATAGACGCAGGGTGGATTTTCAACGAAGAATTGAGACCTATAAGGATGGAAGAGCTCCCTCCAAATGAGTTCTTTTTTGATAAAAAGAGAAAAGTTGTGGTAAAAAGAGAATTCTATCAAGAAGAGGGATCAACAACCAAGAAGTTCAAGTTGTTGACCGATGGGAAAGACGAGAAGAAAGAAGAGTTTGCGACATAAATAACCGGGACATTAGGGGCATATGCTAAAACAAACCAATTTTCAGTTGGGGTTTTGAAAAATCAGCTGAAGCGAAAAAATCGCCTCATCAAAACCTTAGAAGCTAAACTAGCCACAACAGAGGAGGCTGCCAAGGACTAGGCAAGTGCAGGAATAGAACAAGCAAGAATGACCGACAAAAAGGAAATTGAGCTGCTAAAAGCTAAGCTCAAAAAAGCAGAGCTGGTAGCTCAGACTAGTCAGATACATGTGGGCTAGCAAAAAGACTTGATTGAGTAGCTATAGGTTAGATTAGAGTTCGCTGAAAGCCAAATCATAAATATCGGGATATTCCAGTCCTAGGCTATGGAGATTCGGAGCAGAGTTTCTACAGCCCAGCGAAGTTTACTTGCAAGGGTAGAGACGATTCAGGACAATTGTCTGCTTATTGATCAAGTATTAGAAAACTTACATGTCAGAGAGAGAGAAGCTGGAGCAGCTCGGGTCGCATTTCAAGAGGCTGTAATAGCTACGACAAACAGGGAATCGAGAAAAAGTTCTAAGTTTTCCATTTTGAAATAGACCCGAGGTAATATTTTGTTGAAAGAATGGGAACACAACATATCAGAAGGCAAATTGTAAGCCAAGAAGGTAAGGAAATCCTATGAAGAGGATTTCGGTTCCATAGATGGAAATCTGTTAGGCATTGATAGCGAGAGTAATGCTAAGACGCTAAGCCAAATGGATATGACGAAACTCTCGCTTGATATAGATGAAAAAGAAGAAAGAGATTCGGCTGAAATATCACAAGTAACTATGGCATACATAGTTCAAATAGACAAATGTATGATTAAACCAAGTGTGCAATTGCGTGCTATTGACACCCTAGACTGACAGATGGAAGAAAGGTTGCTGCAATTAGTTAGAGATTGTTACATTTTTGAGGCCAATTATCAAGCGAAACCTTCAAGGTTGATATCTCAGCTAGTGGAAAAATGTGTCACTTGTACCGAGCATGCGAGAGGGCAGGCTTCTGGTACCAAATAAAGACATAGGATAAAGAAATGAAATGATTGATCTCCTTCTCGTTGTAACTTAAAATCCTGGAACGATTGAGATTCCACCATATGTAAATCTGTATAAATATACAATAGAAGGAAAGAAAAAGGGTTGGACCTTTTTGGGTCGATTGTAATAGAGATTTTTCTCCCTCAAGAGTTAATATAAAGCAAATCCGAAGATTCTCGATTCCGTCACGATTGTGTTATGAGTTTGTTTCCTTGTATTTCATTTCTAATTTCATTTCATATATGTATCTGATGAATGCTTCACTATAATTTAGTACAACCTCTACTATAGTGAATAAATTTTAGTTTTCTATATTGTTTACCATTTTTCCTCTGTACCGGCTATCAACAGGTATAAGACCAGTGAACATTTTAGATTTCTATATATATTTTATGCTTCATCGGGTTATTTCTTTATCTTTTTCTTCTTCTATTTATAAGTGAGATTCTCCCTTGATAGGAGCCTTACATGATAGACAACTTAATGTTTTCTTACACCTCACACACATTTATTAAAATATAACTCAGTTACGGGAAAGGGCCTTTGGTTTGCACCCTGTTTTCATTACCACAGCTATAAACTCTCCTTTATATGACCAAAATCGATACAACATCTAAAATTTCGTTGAGATTTTCTTATCATTCTGTTCCTCTATGACTGTCCCTGTGACAAGACAACCTAATATCCAACTCGGACTATCAGATCAAACACATATTGCCTTGAATCTTTTTGATACTATTCTTAAAACAACCACTACCCGGGTCGAACTGGAACGTTCATGGGTAGCGATTGAAAGGGATATAAACATCCAGGAACAGTTGGAAGCTAGACAACAACCTAGAAATCAACCCTAGATTCCCTTGTCGAAGGTTGACATTTCTTCCTTCTCTACCCCTTACTCACTTTCAGATGCCTAGACACTGTACTTCTAAGCCTTGAGTACAGACTCTGGAACAACAATTTTCTGGCGCTGTTTCCAGGGAACAAAGTTACGAAATCTTTTTCCCTGGGAAAACAACATTTTTCGTTGAAAGTGCCACCCTTTGACAGTGAACAAAGAGTGCACACCTTTTAAAGGCTTTCCAATCTTTCACTTGGCGACTCCATGATTAATAAGCTGGCATCCAGACGAAGGAATACCAGGTAAAATCTGGATGGTAAATAGACCACACCCGTTAACGATCCTGAGAAGATTTTAAAGGTGAGAGGCTCTCATTGGTCCTACCCCTGCAGTCTATCAGCCTAAATACCCATAACTAAAGACCAAGAGTTCTTCTGAACCTTCAACTTCACGCAGCCCTCTTTTCGACACTAAAGATCTAACATCAAACTACTCCGAAGTTATAAGTGAAACCCGTCTGATAACCTCTGTAGAACATAAAGGAAAAAGTCTTGTAGAAAGTTTATCTACTGTCGATATATCATCGACTCTTCAGTTGAATTTTGCGACTTCACACAGTCTCGAAGAATATTTCACACATCCAGTGTCCACACCCGTTGGTTCCCCTGACTACATCTCTTGCAAGTCCGAAGAGCCAAGCCCTCACGTCCCTTACCCGTCATCCTCGGATTTTTCTCCCCGCGAAGAAAGTAAAGATTCACTTTTAATCTTCCAAAACCCCCTTTACAACTTTCCACTAATAACGATGGCAGCCACCAGAGGGGGGGGTGGAGGGGTTGTCAGAGGAGGAGGTGGAGGTGCTTCTGGGGGAGGAGCTGGAGGCTAAGGGCCTACCCCCCCTCCTAGAGTGTTTGCTAAAGTGGTAGCAAGATACGCTCCTTTGGTATTGCCCGTTCCTTTGCACGACCTTCCCGAAAATTATATAAAAAATTTGCCAAAATTCACTGGGGAAGGAGATCTGACTGCAGCTGAACACATAAATTTCTTTGATAAATTCACAGACATCTAAGGTCTCGAACATGAAGATGTGTATTCGAGGCTTCTCATCCAAACCTTCGAAGGTCAGGTCCGAACTTGGTTTCAGAGTCTACCTGCAGGATCTATCTTGTTCTATGATGCCTTGGAAGATGCTTTCCTTAGACAATGGGGTGAAAGAAAGGACCACCTATACTATTTAATCGAGTTTGGGTCTTTAAGGAAAAAGAATTCAGAAACAGTTATGGAGTTTATTCAAAGATTCAACAAGCTGTATAACAAAATCCCAGCCAAGGTTAAACCGTCCCAACTCGCAGCCAAAGTAACTTTCGCCGGGGCTTTCGAACCAGATTTTTCAGTTCTTTTATAAGAAAGAAAGGGAGCTACTCTAAACCGAATGCAAGATGACACTGTAGAAATTGATTCAAATATGATGGCTTCTGGTAAGTTAAAAGCTAAATTAGAAGCGGGAAACCGAGAAACTAGACGCTTTAGAGAACAAGCAGGGTCGTCAGGGTTTAATAGATGCACAGATGACAAAGTAGACGATATGGCCAGGGTAATTAAGGAACTTTCTAATAAGATATCCAAAATGGAGCTAGAACAGGCCAAAGCCGATTCTTTCTCCAAAAAGGATTTTAGGAAAAATCCCAACCCCCCAAATCAACAAAGACAGATAAAAAATGAAGATCAGAAAATACAAACTCCCCTAGAGAACGAAAATCTTATAGGAGCGAATGATCTCCAAGATTTCGGAGATTCAGATGATGATGTCATGAACTTGGGTGATGACTGCACACAACCTTATCTGACTAGAGAGGATTATGAAAAATCTCTGAATACTCAACAACCATCTATTTAGGGTGAAGAAAGAGATCATACTGACCTTTGTAGTTATCAAGAAGAAACCGGTATGATAATGGCCGAGGTCCAACCTAGGTATAACTTGAGATCTAAGGGTAAGCCTATTTCAACTACTCAACCTAAGAAAAGTCTCCCAAGAGGTCAAACTTATGAGCCTACCCCAGAAGAAACCGTGTTACCTAACAACAAAGCGAAAGTAGTAAACGCGCAAGAACCCGAAGTAGAAAAGGTTGAGACTAAAACACAGGAAACCAAAGCAGTTAATACAAATACACCTTTAACCAAGATCATGAGAAATAAGGCAGTCCAGACAAATAAGTTGGAAAATAAGGATTCAGAAGTCCCAACTAGAGAAACAGACAAGGTGAGCGGAGTTTTCAGTTTCGAAAATGAGATAAATAAAATTAAGATACCAATTCCTCTGGTAGAGTTAGCGAAAAACCCAGTTTATCAAAAGTAGATTACCAAAGTGATAGGTGTTTCAGAGCTAGAAAGCCAATCTGACGTTTTGAACCTGGAAGATGATAAGCCCAACATCACTTTTGGTCCACATTTTGAAGGAGCCAAAGACACTGTTGCTCCCTTTTATATCACCTTAAATGTATATGATCAACTACTACATAATTGCATGCTAGACTTCGGAGCCTCGCATAACGTGATGCCTAAAATTATTATGGACAAATTGGGTCTCCAGATCACCAGACCTTACGGAGATCTTTACTCATTTGATTCGAGAAAAGTTAAGTGTATGGGAATGATAAAGGATTTAGTAGTCACCCTGGCACATGTCCCAGTTAAGAGCATCTTGATGGATGTGGTCATTGCTGATATTCCTCCCAAGTACGACTTACTGTTGTCTAGGTCATGGGGAGCCAAGATGGGGGGTTCTCTTCAACTGGATATGACGTATGCCATGATTCCTGTGTTTGGTGGGCAATTTACTCGGTTGTACAGGGAGACGAGGTTAGCATATGCAGTTAGCGACCCTCAAAATTCAAACAATTTTCCTATTTACATTGCAGATCAAGATTTAGGAAATTGTATCTTATCTTTTGACGACGGTTTAGATGGTTGCACAGAGGAAAACGATATAGAGCATGAAGAATCAGGTTACATGACCGAGGATATGTGTAGCACCGGTATCTGGAAAATGTTTTTTGACGGTGCCCTGTCTTGCGAAGGGGCTAGTGCAAGAGTGCTTTTTGTGGCACCTGAAGAAAGGTTCGTTGTCCCTTTTTCTTACAGACTAGAATGGGATATAGATTATACTAACAATGTATGTGAATACAAAGCCTTGGTCTTAGGATTAGAGGCTGCCAGAAAGATAAAAATAAAAAAAACATAGAGGTATACGTAGATGCAGAGTTGATAGTCAAACAAATTAATCGACAATACTAGGCTAAGCATCCCAGATTAAGATCATACAGAAATTGTGCCTGGGATCTGATGGAAAACTTTTTCTTGTCTGTAAATGTCCACTTCATCCCATGCACATAAAACTTACAGGCTGATGCATTAGCTAAAGCGACTTCAACTTTCACTCCTCCTACAACCTTTAATTTGAAGTATCACATAGAGATAAGACACAGACCATCTATACCGGATAATATCCAGCACTGGAAGGTTTTTGAGGATGATGAACAAATTAAGAAGTTTCTTGAAGCAGTAGGTGAATTTTCTGAAACTCACGCAGATCAAGAAAATTAGAATGACCATATATGGATCATGCAATAAGGAGAGGACCCTCAAGCTTTCCAAGACAAAATCGCAAATCATNCTGGTTATCTTTTAGGACCCTCAAGCTTTCCAAGACAAAATCGCAAATCATCGCATGCTGGTCCTAAAAGATAACCAGATTCTGAAAGGACTGATCCCTCTGGAAAGGCTGTTTGATCAAAACGACATACCTGTAAAATCCACCTTACAACCCCAACCAGAAGAGGTTGAGGACTGTGACATAGGAACCAAAGAAGAGTCTAGGATGGTTAAAATATCTAAACTCCTCCCCCCTGAAATAAAAGGCAAGTATAAGGACCTACTTAGACAATTTAAAGACGTTTTCGCCTGGTCTTACGACGAGTTAAGAACCTACGACACTACCAT
>JASDQU010250366.1:4682-16359 GCA_032191745.1 Picea mariana | reverse complement strand
AAACATATGCACAAAATCCCTAATACATCAGTTAACAACTCAAAGACGTTACACAAGCCTGCAATACAAGTCTGGAGGAAAGGACAAGGCGTCCTATTGGGCTAGTGTCCACAGGAAAAGGAAAGTTCTCGAAAAGACCTCATCCAAGCCATGTAAGTGGGTGATGTGGTCAGGGGATGCCCAAGCATGTGGGTGCAGTGAAGGCCAAGGATGCAAAAGTGTTACCTGTGGGTGCCTTTGTAGAAGGCTAGTTGTACCTGTCATGGATGCATTTTTTTCAAGCCCATTTTTTCCTTTATTCTTTTATTGCTTTTTTTTTTTTGTTCAAGAGCTAATCAAGGGACATTGCCTTGGCATGGTGACCAGAGTTGACAGCGTTACCCACAAGTACTTTCACAGAGATAAGAAGGTTGGCTCGTGATGAGACCCCCTTTCCCTTGGCCATGCAACCAAGAGTCGCTGCTCTGGCGTGGTAACCAGCTGGTGGCAATGTCATACTGCTAGGTACCCATGGACCTAATAGGCTGGCTCGTGATGAGACCCCCTATCCTCTGACTTGGTCTTGTTTTATTATTTTTTTCGGGTCCCTCTTGTTTCTTGCTGAGAAGCCTTTTATTGCTTTCTCGGGGATCCCTGGGCAAAGCATCTCGAGGTTTTATTCTTAGGCTTTTATCTTTTACCATCTTGGTTTTACCTTCTGGACCTTTAGCCCCTTCTTCCCACGAGGTAAGGTGTAGTCCTGAAAATAGGTCAACCCAATGCTCAGACAAGGGGAATGGGATAAGTGAGCGGGAAGTAAGATGAAGAAGTGGTGCTATGATGGGAGCGGACGATGGCTTTTCAAAAATCCCCCAGTGGCAAACCGAAACCCACAGATACAGGCTTGCTAGGGCACCCTGTCAATCCCCCCAAACATGGTCAAGTGGGCAAATGTAAGATTCAAGAAGTCGTTAGAAATAAAAGGAATCAAATGCATACATTTAAAGGTTTTAACGATCAAATGTGACACATACCATGATACCTGGGCCTAACCTCCCTAAAGAGAAAGAACCATCGCATTGTGGTGAAATTGGGTGGCATTGGTTCCTGTTACGCTAGTTGGCCTTCTATCTTATAGCCATTTATCCTAGCTACAAGCTGTGCGATAACAATCTGATACGGTGATACCATATACATTGTACATGATACAAATAACCCACAGAACAGTGAGCATTCAAAGCATATTACCACAAGTTTGTCAACATGCATACACAGTGCTCAAAGGAAAGTAATCGAATGGATGATCCATGTGTTCATGTCTTTAATATGTTTGCACAAATTCTGCAGTAAAACAGTGATTAAGTCCTCAGATAGTGTTAAAATGAATGTGATGTTAGCATATTGAGTTAGGTCGTTGCATCATGTATTGCATTGATTTGTTTCCAGAGTTTCTTTGGATGTTAGGTCTATCGAAATGTTTCAAGAAAAGCAATGGAACAAAACTGAAAATTAAACCATTCATGTGAACCCTTGTACCATTATCACAAGTTCCAAAGAGCTGGAAGAAAACACCTTGTGTGCTTATGCGAGTTTAGGGAGAGATATTACAAGAATAAACTAGAATCAAATCATGTCAAAGAGTTTTCAATGGAAACACTGTAAATGAAACCAGAATTAAGGTGTTAGGTTGTTGGGGTTATAGACCAAATCCTTCATCAATATTCCTCATCGATTTGATTAAAATGCTTCTCAAGTTTTTAAATGTGTTAAAGTGCTTCCCAGATATATGGTATTTAAACACAAATTTAGCCACTRTCCAGAMTTGTAAACCCTCGTCACTAGCACCAGAAAATGACACAGAGACCTCACACATTCAGGTGTCTAAATGAATTGAGGAAATTTGCATAAAGCTTCCAAACWCAGCTAGAGCCTAGAGGACTTACTTGTGAACTGGGTGATGGTTGCTGGCTGCAATATCCGACGATGACAGTGAAATGAAACAACTAAAAGACAAGGAAAACCCCTTTTTAACCTCCCGCGGGCTCTTTTACGAAGGACACGTGTCCTAAGCGACAGGTGTTTRGATGGTGTTCGACACGGTTTTAGGACRTGTCCTAAGGTGATGACAMGTGTTGAAGTGGTGTCCGACACGTACCATAGTGTGTCATCATAGTGACACCGCAGATAYAGACRCTTGGCCCATAAGGGACGTGTCAGGTGACTTAGTTTACTTGTAGTTGGACATTTTGTCAAACATATTGTATGCATCCAATATAGTCATGAGATATAAGAGACAATCTRGGCATTTTATTATGAATGGAAACTCCAACAGTAATACAATGTCTAAGGGTTGTATGCAACTACAACATAACATCTAAACACACAAATAATAACTCAAAAACCTGGTGAACAATGCCAATTGTCTCTGCARTAGCTGGTACCAAGCTGATCCAAGTCTAAAACAGTGTTGGAAACCCTCACAACTCTGCAGTGAGCCCACTACCTTCCTCCATACCCTCTTTGCTCATCAAAACAGGCTTACGGTCCCCTCCTAGACCACTCGGCTTAGTTATAGGCCTCAAGACCTTCTCCTCTATACTCCACGTGGCCTGTTGGTAGGTCCGCGACTCCTCCAAGACCCCCGTAACCTTGCAAACAGGTGGACAGTACCTCAGGGTACCTTCCCGACCCCTCTTGGGCACACGGATCTGCAGAAGGGGAGATACAAGGCCTTACAAGAGACCCTTAGCGGCCTCCCAAGACTGTAAAACCCTCACGGTTTCACTAAAATCGCTACAGCCCTGCAAACATAGAAGATCGGTCTCCTCAAAGATGCTCCACAACCCTCCTAATCAGATCGATACTCCAAATTGAAGATAAACAATGTGATTAAGCTCCGATGGAAATCCTAGGTGGATTCCCCTCTTGGTATAGCTAGGGTGGATATTTCACCACCGAAACCAAACTGAAGTGTGGAAGGGTTTTGTCAAAACCCCAACGAAAACTTGGCTCTCAAGAGCACTCCAAATAAGAGATCAAATCATAATGCCAAAGTGAAGCGCTACCCTTCCTTTTATTCCTCCTCGAGCCTTCTAGATCTTTCCCCTTTTTTGACCAAATCAAACTTCACACTTATTTCTCCTTTAATATTTACTTAAACATTAAAAATTAATTTTTAATGTTAAAAGTGATTAATAATTTACCATTTTATTTAATGTCACTTTATGAACATAACATCTTCTAACCAAATGACACTAAATAAATCCCCGTGACTCTTTTTCCACTGACTATAGCCTATGGGAGTCGTGTAGGCTACTAAGTCATCCTCCATCACGATCAAGAGGAAGGGGACATTACAGTTTCTTGCAATTTCAAGTGTTGTAATAGCCATCCATTGCTTTATCTCCCTTTATGCTTTATAGTTTTCCATGCCAATGTGTCTCACCTTGTGCTCCACATCCTTGGTGTTGTGGCCTTTCTGAATTTTCACAATCTAGAGCTGAAGCCTCTTCATGAATTGTGATCTCTCTACAAACATGGAGTTATGATCTCTTCATGGTGTGACTTTCAGATCTCTTGAGACTTCACATGTTTTGCAAGTTGATCAAAGCATCACACTACAGCTTTATTCCACTTTCAGTTTGCAACTGCCTTATCTTCTGTGGGCTTCTGCATCTTTGTAGATTCAATCTCAGAAACTCAACTCAGATCAGTAGTATATGTGTCACTTTGACTGATTTGATTATTTATTAAAGCATTGAATGAACAGGTAGACAATATGCATGCTCACACATACACTTATACAAACAGAAAACGGGAGGTTGTTAGACTAAGAGCTTTAACAGCCATCATTTCTTGCAATTTCAAGTGTGTAATGGTCTTCCATTGCTTTTTCTCCTTTTATGCTTTATCGTATTCTGTGCCTATGTATCTTCCATCCCTTGTGCTCCACATCTTTGGAGTTGTGGCCTTTCTGAATCTTCACAATCTGGAGCTGCAGCTTCTTCAAGAGTTGTGATCTCTCAACAAACAAGTAGTTGTGATCTCTTCACGGTGCCGGTTGCAGATCTCTCAAGACTTCATCTTTTGCAAGTTGATCCAAGCATCATACTGCAGCTTTATTCCACTTTCAGTTTGAAACTGACTTGTCTTCTGTGGGCTTCTGCATCTATGTGGATACAATCTCAGAAACCTAACTCAGATCAGTAGTGTATATGCCACTTTGACTGAATTGATCATTTAAAAAATCATTGAATGAACAGGTAGACAATATGCATATCCCCGTGTTGTTGCATGCATGGAACACTGAGAAATGAAATTATGTTAATGCCCATTAATGACTGAAAAAGGTCAATGGGACTCGAGAGTAATGTTGGTACAAATATAGAAATATGGTCTTGTTTGTAATCAATACAGTGAGAGAGTGGTCAAGTTTTGTGTATTCAAGACAGGTTAAATATAAAGGTAGTGACCCTGTCTTTGGTGTAAGCCAACATACATCATTACTATAAATCAGATAGCTCGTTATATCTTACTGCATCAAAATCAGTTAAATGTTGAAAACAAATTGTAGAAGATACTGTGACCCTGTAAACTCTGTGTATCCAAACGCTGACATAATCTGTGTATTTTCAATTCTTTCCTATACAAGATTGCTTTGCATCTGGCAAATAATCAATCAGAGATTACAGGGCATGCGCTGGACACAATTCTGGTTCTTTCTCGAATAACTGGGAACAGTGGACAATATTGGATGTGCATTCAGCATGGTAGCAGAATTTGGTTGAATCAGGACACACATACATACACACAGAAAAGGGAAAGTTGTTGGATTCAAGACTTCAACAAACATTGTTTCTTGCAATGCAATGGTCTTTCATTGCTTTATCTCGCTTTATGCTTTATTGTCTTCTGTGCCAATGTGTCTTGCCTCGTGCTCTACATCTTAGTGTTTTGGCCTTTCCGAATCTTCACCATCTAGAGCTGCAGCTTCTTCAAGAGTTGTGATCTCTCGACAAACAAGGAGTTGTGATTTCTTCATGGTGCTGATTCCAGACCTCTTGAGACTTCACTAGCTTTCCATCTTTTAATACCTTGCAAGTTGATCAAAGCACCAGCACCAACTTACAACTTTATTCCACTTCAGTTTGCAACTGCCTTATCATCTGTGGGCTTCTGCATCTTTGTAGATTCAATCTCAGAAATGTAACTCAGATCAGTAGTGTACACTGTATATGCCACTTTGACTGATTTGAACATTTAGAAAATCATTGAATGAACAGGTAGAAAATATATATATTGAATATTCCCATATTGTTGCATGCACGGAACATTGCAAAATGAAATAAAATAAATAAAATTATATTAATGCCCATTAATGACCAGAAAAAGGTCGATGAGACTCAAAGATTATTGTTGGTACCAATAGAGAAAGATTGGATTGTTTGTACTCAATACAGGGAGAGTGGTCGAGTTTTGTGTATTCAATTCAAATTAAATAGAAAGGTAGCGACCCTGTCTTTGGTGCAAGCTAACATACACAATTAATATAATCTGGATAGGTCATTACATATTACTGTATTAATATCAATTAGATGTTAAAAACAAATTGGACAGCATACAGTGACCCTGCAAATTGTGTTTCCAAACATTTACATAATCTGGGTATTTTCAATACTTTCCTATATAAGATTGCTATGCATCTGGCAAGTACTCAGGGCAGAGATAACAGGCCCTGCGCTGGATACAATTCTAATGCCTCAACTTTGGAATATTGGACAATATTCGATGTGTTCAGCATAGTAGCAGAATTCAGCCAAATCAGGGCTTCCTGTATGGAAATTCGGTCAGGACTTCTGATTTGGCCAAATTTCTGCCAAAATTCGGATTCGATTTGGTCAATGTATCTTTGACCAAATATACAATTCAGTCTGCAATATGAATTTGGTCTTTAATTTGTTTTCGGTCCAAAATGAAGAATGGCTTCTATTTAAGTCGACCTTTTTTTTCCCTAAAATTTTGAATAATTTGCTTGTGTTTTGTATTAGGTATACTCCCATATTTACTTAGAATTGGATTTTTCCAGTTCGATTTTTTTCTGCATTGTATCCAATCTGAAGTTATATATGATATCCATTCAGGGCAGGCTGCACAATCTCTTCCAATACTCAACCTCACCAGTCTTATCTGTAAATAAATTTCTCAAATTATACCACCTAATCACAGTTTTATTTGTCTTGAACAAATTAGTTTTGGAAAACAATTTTCCTGATCTAATTGTATCTGATACATAATGATCGAGCCAAGCTTGAGGTCTTCCTTTATAAACCCTGAAAAAGAAAATTGCTTAACGGATTTCGTTGATTTGAAAGCTTAGTTACCAGGAATTAAAAATATTTTAAAGGGTTGAGTTCACTTCTATTCCGGTCATGGTGGGGACATTTTTTAAGATTTGTAGGCAAAATAAGACCTCTCATTTATATGACTACAGCAATAGAGAAACCTAAGAATATGATATTCAAAGAATGCTTTGCTAAGATGGAACCTTTGCTCCAGCTTTGTTATCATTTTACTTTTGTCTTTTTATAAGTAAAAGTGTTAGACAAAGTATATTTACCAGACGTTAGGTTTGAATATCCCAGAAGATGTTTATATTTTACTTCAAATTTGACTGCAATCAAATTGTTGGAGATGGATTTGTTGTTCAAGACCAGATGGCCCTTTATTTAAGATTTTGATGGATGAGTTCTCTAAGTTCTTCGAGATTACATGCAATGTGCAATGTTTGATAGGTAAGAATTTAATAAGTGGCCAGAGTTCTTTGCATTGAAATACCCAAGTATAAATTATGTTTACTGATGTGCAGGGACTGGAGGCACAAGATGAAGAGCCATGTTTGAGTGAATTTCGTAAAAGAAAGCAGGCAGATATTGTCTTGAAAGATGGATCATCTTCAATAAAAAAGAAAACCCCTAGAGAGCAACAGAAGAAAATATCGAAGAACAAAAAAATCAGAGACACGGTACAATCTGAACAAGTTGAATTGAATGATGAGCATTTGATGCTTCCTGATCAATCCCTGGAGAGACTCATTGGGTTTGGAGTTCCTGGATACCCTGTGGGAAAGCGTGCAAAGGAGTTCAAGGCATTTATGCATGGGCCTCCATTCTTCTACTACGAACATGTGGCCATGGCACCAAAAGATGTTTGGGAGACAATATCTCGTCATTTTGGTGGCATAGAGCCAGAGTTTGTTGACTCGAAATATTTTTCAGCTTCTAGGAGGCCAAGAGGTTATGTTCACAACCTTCCTATAGATGGGCGGCTTCAAGTCTTGCCTCTGCCTCCTATGACAATTCATGAAGCATTGCCTCAAACTAAAAAGTATTGGCCTACATGGGATGGTAGAAAAAAACTGAATTGCATATGCACCGGACGATGCAATGATGTCCTATGCCAAGAACTCAGATCTATAATGAGAAATTCAGATGGAAACCCAAAATTATCTGACCAGGCTTACATACTTGAAAACTGTAAGAAGTGGAACTTGGTTTGGGTGGGGCCAGATCAGATGGCCCCCCTGGAACCTAATGAGATAGAGCTCATATTGGGATTTGATAAAGATCACACTCGTGGAGCATCTTCTCGTACTGATCGCATACAATGTCTGGGTAATGCATTCCAGATAGACACAGTTGGATACCATTTGTCTGTTTTGAAACCATTTTATCCAGATGGACTGAATGTCCTTTCTCTATTTTCTGGTATTGGTGGTGCCGAGGTTGCTTTGCATCGCATTGGAATACATTTAAAATGTGTTGTGTCCGTGGAGTTATGTCCAAAGAACAGGCTTATCCTTAGTAGCTGGTGGATGAAAACAGGTCAAACAGGTAGACTGATTTTGAAGGAAGATATCCAATATTTAAGCAGAGATGTACTAGAGGAACTAGTAGATACAGTAGGAGGTTTCGATCTTGTCATTGGTGGCAGCCCATGTAACAACCTAACTGGCAATAATAGAATTAGCAGGGATGGACTAGAGGGGAAACAGTCTTCTGTTTTCTACGAGTTTCCTCGGATTTTCAATGAGGTGAGGCAAATAATGCGCTCAAGAGGGATGCAAGTATAGTATTTACTATTCTATTTTGGACTTACTACTATGATGGCAACCCGAGATTCACAAAGTCTTAAAATGGATTAATTCTTGGTGCATTGCTTCTTAGTTAAGCCATTTTTTTCAAATCAAATCACAGGTGCCATATCTGAAAATCACCTTGATTCATGGCTAGATGATTGACTGTGAAGGAAGCTGTTCTATCTTGGACCAGAGAGTTACTTAATGAACGAGTAGATACAAGAGGGCGAAGGTGTTCAACATTTGATCAGAGAGGCACTAGACGAACTAGTAGATACAAGAGGTTTCAATATTGCCATTGGTGGCAGCCCATATAATAACCTATCTGGTCACAATAGAGTAGGGCTAGACTAGAGAGGGAAACCATCTTCTGTTTTCTATGAGTTTCCTCGAATATTGAATAAAGTGAGGCAAATACTGTTCTCAAGAGGGATGATGGCATAGGATTTACTACTATAGTTTGAACTGACTTCTATGATGAGAATCAAAGTTTCACAAGAGGCCTCAAATGGATTAATTCTTGGTGCATTGCTTTCTAATAATCCATTCTTTTAAATCAAGTCAACGGGTCCATATCTGGAAATCACCTTAAGTATGGTACTTGACTCTTTATTATAAACTGCTTTCTCTACAAGCAAGAGAAAGAAAAAAAGAAAGAAAGTAATTTTAACGTCCACAAAGTTAAAAATGTTGCTTGCTTTCATTATCCGACGTTTAAACACCCCCCGTTCATTTGTAATGTTTGTTCTGGAAAATAATCTTAATCATCTACTCTTATACTCTTTATATTATGATTTCCCATTTGTCCAGTTACGATTTAAGAAATTTTAATTGTAAATGTCTTATTGCAGATTAAAAAGAGTTTAGAGTGTAGCGCTATTTGATATATTTTTGAAATTTTGTTGGAATGGACTTCTTAAATTAAGGTTAGTTCTTACCCATTTTAAAAGTAAAATCAATTTCATCTACTATATAATATATTGTAGTATGGCAGACACAATGAAAATTCGGATGCAAATTCAATTCAGCCGAATGTTCGTTTCGATTAGATTCGTTCATCTCTCATTCACTCAAATCCCAATCTGATTCTGAAACTGAATTAGCTTCACAGTATATCGTAACCATCGTTAGAGATGGAAAATTCTGTTGGCTATTATTATCTATAATGGTAGCAGTTGAAAGTGAGTGGTGATAATCTGATGACCCTTAACCCTTCAGTGAAAACTCTGGTTTCATGGAGATATTGGTTGTCTAAACATTTGATGTCTATGACCATCTAAGGAACCCTTTCATGAATACGAGTACTTCATCTCCAATTTGGTTGGCTCTTTCAGTCGCCTCTTAGTTTCAAACAGTCTGATCTTTCTATTCAAATCAAAGTTGGTCACAACATTCAGACACCTGTCTTCTGTTTCGCACAGCTATGTTGTATTGTAGTTGCTCGTCCTATGTACTTGCATTTGATTTTGATTATGAGCGGGTGAAGCTCGGGGTTAATATGCAACTCCACTCCATGCTCCAGTAGCATCATATGTAACTCCACTCCATGCTCCAGTAGCCGTTTACTTTCTAGTCATGGTTAGGTAATTTTGTGTTCACCCTGTTTAATGTAGTAGGGCACTTGTTGAGTGTGGATTGAGTTCCTATTTGGTTATTGGTTCAGGAATTGGTTCAAATCCTGAGAGTAATTTTTTAGATCATTGCTCTTTTATCTAGGAAAAAATAAAATTATTACCGTACTTGTGAAAAATAAAGAATATTAATATATTTTTTAAAAAATTGTAAAATAATTGAAAATGAAAATTGTTTCATGATATCTTAATGTCTCATTAATAAGTGCCATATAATGTTCTTATTATTAGTCCCTACTTTTAGTACAAGTATATGAATAGATTTGACGTGTTATTATTTCTCTTTACATTTAACTACTTTTACTTTCAGTATAAGTATATTCATACAAGTATACGAATAAATTCGACGTGTTTTTATTTCTCTTTATATATAAAAAAAACAAAGAGCATGAAACTATTTTTCAATTAATATCTCATTATTCCGTTTTTTTTAAAGAAATTCATTATTCCGTTTTTTTAAGAAATTCATTTCAACTCAAATTGTTTTTTTTAATTTTAATTTAATTTTACTCTTGTTAAATAATTCATTTGAATTTAATTTTATTCCAATTTTTGTTAAATAATTCAGTTAAATACAATCTTGGTCAGATTTTGGTAAACTTTTTTAATATTATTAAATTATTCTTTGGAATTATATGAATATTTTTTTTAAATAATTCATTTGAATATAATCTTAGTCAGATTTTTGTCAAGAAATTCATTTAAATTCAATTGTCACTTCTCGAGAGAGATTGATTTTCAGATTTGTAATGATTATTTTTATTATAATAACGGATAAATAATAAGTGATGAAGTATTAAATCAAAAATATTAATAAGAGTAACGAGAGCAAGGAGTATGAGTATTTAAAGAGATACCATATTTAAATAAGAATAATAATGTATTATGATTTAAATGATTTAATACTTATTTTTAATATTTTACAAATTATTATGGTTAAATAAATTATTTTATACTTGTTATCATAAACCCGTATTTCAAAGAAATATATATATATATATATATATATATATATATATATATATATATATTTATATTTGTTATATCATCTTTACATAAATAATTATATATTAAATATCGTATGTCAGGTTGGTTGTTGTTTGCACAATTGGTAAACATTAAAATAAAATGATTGAATTTTTTTAACAAATATTGAAAAATGATTGTCAAAACCATATTAATTAAAATAAGTAAAATTTCTAGAAAAATTTATTAGGGATGTTTCTAATAAGCCCTAAAATTCGATAAGATCAATACGTACAAAGCTTTAATTAAAAGGAAAAAAAGATACTATATCAATAAAAGGCAAGAGAAACTTTCACAACTATATACTTTGGATCCTAAGAAGTTCTGGAGCTAAATTCTAAAATGCAATACTAAAGAAAATAATAGGATTCCCTAAAGGGACTGGAATTCCTACCTTAAAAGTCTTTATGAGTTCCCTAATGCCATAGACACCATTCATATTGTCCCTACAAAAGAAGAAGTTTTTTTTTAGATGATAGAGTTCGGGTTTAAGTAGCTCACAAGTGGGAAAGCTAAGGACATTGAAGGCTACCAAGCTGAAAATTTTAAAATCGGATGGTCAATCCTTATCCCTCACATAAACTCTTCAATTTAGCAGTCAAGTAGGGCTTCCCTAAACCCTGGACACAAAGCCCCATTGTTCTTATTTTTAAAAATGGGGATAGAAACATTTCCTCTAATTATAGGACCATTATGATTAGCCATATTTTAGCCAAGCTTTATGGAATTATTTTGGAAAAGAAGATTAGCCTTTGGCTAGAAAGTCATGGTAAAAGAGCTAAAGGCCAAGCCGGGTTTAGGAGATATCATTCAACCGTGGACCATCTTGTTACCTTTAGGATCATTGCAAAGGAGTTCTGCAATACTAAAACCAATCTTTTTTGTTGTTTTGTTGACTTTAGAAAAT
>JASDQU010250365.1:0-16498 GCA_032191745.1 Picea mariana | reverse complement strand
GAATTTGGAATTGAGCATATACAGTGCGTGGCTATCTTTGAAACAAAAGACTTCCCTGGGTTGATAATTTATGTTTCACTTGGTTTTTTGAAATTAATTAAGCAATTATAGTGACCAACAATATTGAGGTGGAAGTGATGGATTTTATCTAAGAGGAAGTGGCTTTCCAATAGGATCTTGACTTTTCACTGTACGTTCAATAGAAACATGTGTAACTTGTGGGACCGTGGTAGAGCTAGTGAGCTAGAGAGGAAGGATTGTATAAGTACCAACCAAAAATGGGTCTAAAACCGTAACATCATTGCTTTTCATGCTAGTAAAATTATATAAAGGTAGTTTATAAGAATTAGAAGTAACGGGTGTGTGTGATGACATAGGTTGGTTTGGACTCATTCCTATTTTATCAAAAATATTGTGTCTCAAGGAAGCCCTCCAAAAAGAACAGATGAGGACAGGACTAGTATTAAAAATTCCATAAGTACGAACCAAAGTTCTAAATGATTCACTATGAAATGGTGGATCATCCACACTAGACTCTACATAAGGTCCAGAAGGTATTCTAGTATAGTCTTCAGCAACAACGTCTCTCGAAGAGTTTATTTGAAGAAAAAATAGATCTTGTATAAAATTGAATAATGGATTTATAGGGAGTGATGATTCAACCTGTTGGAACAAATTTTGAAATTTTGGCTTTCTGTAGCTTAGGAGGAAAAAATTTATAGTGTTTAGCTACTGAACGTGTAGAATTTTCGTAGCTTAAATATTAGGTTTCATATGCCCTTAGCTGTCAAAAGTGTAGATGTGTTTTTACCCAAAAATCAAGTCACGAGGAGGTACTAAAAGAATGAAATAAACGACAATAAAATCTCTATAATAAGGTTTTACATAAATGCCACATCACCATTTCAGGTTTTCGGCAGTCGGGGGTTTGGTCGACATAATATTTTGACCATTGCTCCATTTCCCCAAAACCTGAAATATGAAATCGGGGTTTCAAGACTTTTGGTGGCTTACGGTGCTCTGAAATTGCACTGTTAACTGCCAAAAGCCGGGACTTTCGGTGGCTAAGATATCCCTGCTTTCGGCCTGTTAGCCACCGAAATCGTAGGTTTTTCCAAAAAAAAACTGTTTGTGGGAAAACTCACTTTTCTCAACCTTGGAGAGGTTTTTTTACACTTTTTAATAGTCGATTGACATCTACAAATCCTAAGATTTCCAATGGTATCTTCAAATCCAAATTTAGAGCTCGGGAAGGTAGTAAAAAGTTCCCCACAAGATGACACTACACACATGGCCCAAATATGTAGGAACACGCCTAGATTTCAGTTAAACAACTGCCATTTCGTTTCTCAGTTGGTTTTGAGGTAGTTTCTCATATGTTATACACTGAAGGCTTATATATTATATATCTTTTTGATGAGAGTGAAGGGGGGAACCTCTTTTGAAGAGGGCTTCTATTTAAAACTAAGTTATTTTGAAGATATGGAATAGCGTAATGCTGGAGACATGTGTTCACTTGATATGTGAGATTCATCACGGTTGATTCCTTCAGTATGTTCTCTGTCTTGTTACATTCATATTGTCTATCTCTTTTATCAACCGAGTTAAAATTTGTTTGGAATTCATTTTACATTCTCCTTACACATGGCTGATATTTGTTGTGTTTCAATGATGCTTAGTCAGAATTCACTCAAGATTAGTGCTCTGCACCTAGTTATTAGCCTCCAGTCTTATTCCTCTAAAGTTGTAGTGAAAATTCATCCTTGTTATATGATTTCACTGTGATGGTCTTTTCCTTTTCTTTTCTGCTATCATATCTTGATTATCGATTGCTGAAAGTTAGATTGACTTTGCCTCATTTCCCTCAAGTAACACAATCACTTCTATTACCCCTTTTAATTGGTTTTCACTTGACTCCATCGCCCAATAGGCCTTTTCAAATATGTGCAACCACCAACCTTATCAAAATATCTTGTCTTATAAGAAATTTGGACTTCTTACTGTGATTACTGAATATTCTTTGAGTAAAAATCCCTTTTCTATTGAGAGAGCCCTGTCTGAGTGTATTAGGTCAGAAACACACTCTAAAGCAGGTTTCAAGAAATCCAGGTCAAGCTCCAAGCAATGATTTATTATCTCATTAAAAATGTGCTAAGGCTTGTCTCTATTACATCATAGAGTTAACTCTTGCGACAACATTTTCTGGCGTCGTTGCCGGGGACAATGGATGAAGTGATATTCACTGGGATACGACAAAAGTTCAGATATATCTCTTGATGGTGAACAAGGGATAGGAATTCAATTGGTTGTGATAATTCACCTGGTGACTCCTTGGTTCCAAGACTCTACATGATTCACTGGCAACTCCACTAGTCTCAAAATGTCGAATTTGTTCACTGCTTGGATTGCTGCAAGGTTTTCTCCTCTGGACTTTACAAATGTTTATGGTTTTCCAAACACTGTTCTAGACATTAAATTTTGGGAATATGTCCTTCCTAAATTTGGAGAATATGCGGATGACAATCCTTCTCATCACTTGTTTGAATTCCACAAGCTCATGGATGAATTAAATATACTTCATGAATATCTCCTCATGAAGTTGTTTATGTTTTTGCTGGAAAGAGATGCTAGACTCTGGTATAAAGATTTACCCCATTCATGTATTCCTTCATTGAAATATTTTCACATAATTTTTCATCAATGTTGTAAAATAATCTACTCAGCTGAAATACTTTTTGAAGATTTCTGTAATATAAAATTTATACAACAAAAAGATCAAACAAATCCTCTTCAAGAGGAGGAAGAAATATTAGAAATTTCTCAAGTTGATGAATATGATCAGTATGAGGAAGAGTTGGATCATAAACAAGTTGGATATTATAGCTCTTGTGGACATATTCAAGAAGAACACATCCAACGTGACGACCAACCTGTAGAAGAGAAAGGAAATAATTGTTGTTTTATCCAGAAAATACAGATACCACCTTCTCCTTTGACTGAAGAAGAAATAGATCTTCTTCTGCATAGTAATGTTACAGACCTTCCTTAAACAGATTTGCAATGTATACACAGTCCTGGATATGAGATTCATACTTCTTCCATTTATGAAAATGTAAATCTGTGTTTAAAAAATGATAGGCATGTGTTTGGTGAAACTCTACAGGAAGTTAATCGACCTATTTATGATGATGATTTCCATCCAGGAAATCAGCTTGTAATCCCTATTTTGTTTCATGAAGAGGATAGGGTTGTCACATTTAATAGTCTTGAAGGAAGTTTGATGTTCAAGGATTCCTTAGACTGTGATTTGGAGGAGTATAAATCTGAGATAGACATCATGCCAAAGAAAGGAACAAAATTCCCCATGCTTGAGAAATCCACAGTCGATATTCTGAGCATTTGTCTGACTGATGACACTCCTAAGTTATCCGTTGAACCTAAATATGATGAGTACACTATTGATTATAATATTGTTTCTCTAGAACAATTTGCTGCAAGGTTTTCATGAAGGAATGGTGGTCTTCAGACAGATGCCATATCAGATGAAGGATGTTTGGATATCCTCTTTGAGGATGATATTGAGAAAAATAAAGTGGAGCATACAATAGTCTTTGATGAAGCTTGTTATTTAAAACCTCATGACCATGCATTTTTTCATGATCCTTTTGCTGACCTTTTAGATTCATTTAATGGAGGAGTATGCTATGTCATGGATATTTTATCATAGGAATCAAGGAAAAGTTTGAAAATTCATGATCAACAACATTTCAGATGGAAGTTGTTAGTTTCCTTTTTTAGCCTGCTCAAAGAAAGTGTGAGAAGATTTCAAATAAGCACACAGTTTTTGGATTGGATTCACTGGCATTTTTTTATCATTTGATTCAGTGGGAATGTTTTAGTAGTTAGAGTAGGTGATGTATATAAATAAGCTTGAATTTGAGTATTAGAGTATAACAGTAGTTTTAAGTACGTTTCCACTTCAGTTTGGCATCATGTATGGTTTTGATTTAAGACATTATGACTCCATAGCCCAATGAATACATAAGCGGTTTTTTGTTTCGGAAAGGTGCAAGAAAAGTGGCAGGGTTCAACATTTGATAAGGATGATATTAGGTCACCCAATGGATGAAGGCACTTGGTTTACTGTTCTTGGTGCTTTGCAAGAAAGCACCATCCCTAGATGGAGCCTATGTTGGAACAATTTTTGAAATTTTGGCTTTCGGTAGCTTAGGAGGAAAAATTTATAGTGTTTAGCTACCAAAAGTGAAGACTTTTGGTAGCTTAAATCTCAGGTTTCATATGCCCTTAGCTGCTGAAAGTGTAGATTCATTTTTACCCAGAAATCAAGTCCTAAAGAGGTACTAAAAGAATGCAATAAATGGAAATAAAATCACTATAGTAAGGTTTTACATAAATGTCACATCACCATTTCGGGTTTTCGACAGTCGAGGGTTTGGCCGACATAAGATTTATACCATTTCTTTGTTTCCCCAAAACTCGAAAGCCAAAATCGGGGTTTTGAGACATTCAGTGGCTTATGACGCTCTGAAATCGCACTGTTAGCTGTCGAAATCCATGACTTTTGGTGGCTAAGATACCCCTGTTTTCGGCCTGTTAGCCACCAAAATCCCAGGTTTTTCCAAACAAAATTGCCTGTGGGAAAACTCACTTTTCTCAACCTTGGAGAGGTTGTTTTACATCTTTGAATAGTCGATTGACATGTAAAGATCCTCTTATTTCTAGTGGTATCTTCAAATACAAATTTAGAGCTTAGGAAGGTAGTAAAACGTTCCTTGCAATATGGTGCTATAGACATGGCCTAGAAATGTAGGAACGCACCCAGATTTTAGTTAAACAACTGCCAGTTTGTTTCTCACTTGGTTTTGAGGTAGCTTCTCATATGTTATACGCTGAAGGCTTATATATTTTATATCTCTTTTATGAGAGTGAAGGGGGGAACCTCTTTTGAAGAGGGCTTCTATTGAAAACTAAGTTATTTTGAAGATCTGGAATAGCATAATGTTGGAGACATGTGTTCACTTCATATGTGAGATTCATCACGGTTGATTCCTTCAGTATGTTCTCCATCTTATTACATTCATATTGTCTATCTCTTCTTTTATCAACCGAGTTAAAAAAATTTTGAAATTCATTTTGCATGCTCCTTACACATGGTTGATATGTGTTGTGTTTCAATGAAGACTAGTCAGAATTCACTCAAGATTAGTGCTCTACACCTAGTTATTAGCCTCCAGTCTTTTTCCTCTAAAGTTGTAGTGAAAATTCATCCTTGTTAGATGCTTTCACAATGATGGTATTTTCCTTTTCTTTTCTGCTACCCTATCTTGATTATTGATTGCTGAAAGATAGAGTTACTTTGCCTCATTTCCCTCAAGTAACACGATCACTGCTATTACCCCTTTTCTTTGGTTTTCACTTGAATCCATTACCCAATAGGCCTTTTCAAATTTGTGCAACCACCAACCTTATAAAAATATCTTGTCTTATAAGAAATATGGACTTCTTACTCTGATTATTGAATATTCATTGAAAGAATCCTTTGGCTATTGACAGAGCCCTCTCAAAGTGTATTAGGTCATAAACACACTCTAAAGTAGGTTTCAAGAAATCTAGGTCAAGATCTGAGCAATGATTTATTATCTCATTAAAAATGTGCTAAGGCTTGGCTCTATTACATCATAGAGTAAATCTTGCGACAACATTTTCTGGTACCATTGTCGGGGAAAGAGGATGAAGTGATCTTCCATGGGATATGAAAAAAACCCAGATATATCTCTTGATGGTGAAAAAGGGATAGGAATTCAATTGACTGTCATCATTCACCTGGTGACTCCTTGGTTCAAAGACTCTACATGATTCACTGGTAACTCCACTGGTCTCAAAATGTCAAATTCGTTCGCTGCTCAGATTGCTGCAAGGTTTGCTCCTCTAGACTTTACAAATGTTTATGGTTTTCCAAACACTGTTCCAGACATTAAAGTTTGGGAAGATGTCCTTCATAAATTTGGATAATATGCGGACGACAATCCTGCTCATCACTTGTTTGAATTCCACAAGCTCATGGATGAATTAAATATACATCATGTAGATGTCCTCATGAAGTTGTTTATGTTTTCGTTGGAAAGCAATACTAGACTCTGGTATAAATATTTACCCCATTCTAGTATTCCTTCATTGAAAGTTTTTCACATACTTTTTCATCAACATTATAAAATAATCTAGTCATCTAAAATACTTTTTGAATATTGTTGTAATATAGAACTTATACGACAAAAAGATCAAACAAACCTCTTGAAGAGGAGGAAGAAATATCAGAAATTTCTCAAGTTGATGAAGATGATCAATATGAGGAAGAGTTGGCTCATAAAAAAGTTGGATATTATAGCTCTTGTGGACATATTCAAGAAGAATATATCCAGCGTCACGACCAACCTGCAAAACAAAAAGTAAATAATTGTTGTTTTATCCAAAAAATATAGAGACCACCTTCTCCTTTAACTGAAGAAGAAATAGATCTGCTCTTGCATAGTCATGTTATAGACCTTCCTTATACAGATTTGTAGTGTATACACAGTCTTGGATATGATATTCAGACTTCTTCCATTTCTAAAAATGTAAATCTGTTTTTAAAAAATGAGAGCCGTGTGTTTGATGAAACTCTGCAGGAAGTTAATGGACCTATTTATGATGATGATTTCTAGCCAGGAAATCATCTTGTAAGCCCTATTTTGTTTCATGAAAAAGATAGGGATGTCACATTTAATAGTCTTGAAGGAAGTTTGATGTTCAAGGATGCCTTAGACTGTGATTTGGAGGAGTATAAATCTGAGATAGACATCATGCCAAAGAAAGGAAAAAAAATTCCCATGCTTCAACAATCCACAGTCGATATTCCGAGCATTTGTCTGACTCATGACACTCCTGAGTTATCTGTTGAACCTAAATATGATGAGTAAACTAATTATTATAATATAGTTTCTCTAGAACAATTTGCTGCAGGGTTTTCCTAGAGGAATGACAGTCTTCAGACAGATGCCATATCAGATGAAGGATGTTTGGATATCCTCTTTGAGGATGATCTTGAGAAAAATAAAGTGAAGCATACAGTTATTTAAAACCTCAGGACCATGCATTTTTTCATGATCCTTTTGCTGGTCTTTTAGATTCATTTAATGGAGGAGTATGTTATGTCATGGATATTTTGTCACAAGAATCGAGGAAAAGTTTGAAAATTCATGATCAACAACATTTCATATGGAAGTTGTCAGTTTCCATTTTCATCCTTCTCAAAGAAAGTGTGACAAATTTCAAATAAGTACACAGTTTTTGGATTGGCTTCACTGGCATTTTTGTATCATTTGATTCAGTGGGAATTTTTTAGTAGTTAGAGTAGGTGATGTATATAAATAAGATTGACTTTGATTATTAGAGTACAACAGTAGTTTTAAGTACGTTTCTAGTTCAGTTTGKCATCCTATATGGTTTTGATTTAAGACATTATGACTCCATAGCCCAATGAATGCATAAGCAGTTTTTTGTTTCGGAAAGGTGCAAGAAAAGTGACAGGGTTCAGCATTTGATAAGGATGATCTCAGGTCRCCCAATGGATGAAGGCACTTGGTCTACTATTCTTGGTGMTTTGCAGGAAAGCAYCATCCCTAGATGGAGCCTATGTTGGAACAAATTTTGAAATTTTTTCTTTCGGTAGCTTAGGAGGAAAAAATTATAGTGTTTAGCTACCGAAAGTGAAGAATTTCAGTAGCTTAAATCTAAGGTTTCATTTTCCCTTAGCTGTCGAAAGTGTAGATGCATTTTTACCCAGAAATCAAGTCATGAGGAGTTACTAAAAGAATACAATAAATAGAAATAAAATCACTATAATAAGGTTTTACATAAATGTCACATCACCATTTCGAGTTTTCGACAGTCGGGGGTTTGGACTTCTTACTGTGATTATTGAATATTCTTTGAGTAAAAATCCTTTGGCTATTGAGAGAGCCCTCTCTAAGTGTATTAGGTCAGAAACACACTGTAAAGCAAGTTTCAGGCAATCCAGGTCAAGCTCCGAGCAATTATTTATTATCTCATTGAAAAATTGCTAAGGTTTGGCTCTATTACAACATAGCGTTAACTCTTGCGACAACACAACCAATTGATTAGAACTCTTTATCTCAGAGGACAAGTTGTTATTGACTACTCCTTCAGGAGAAGGACCCTCTAGTGAATTAGGAAGCAAGGGAGCGTATTCTTCTAGTTCTTTCAGAGGAAACCCCTGCATCCTACATGAACGACGAGGGTCGATGTTGGATGAACCCAAAAAAGAGTAAAAGAGATCTACAACCAACAGAGAAACAAACAACACTTCACTAATGAAATATATATATCAAGCATGCAAAAAAACTTCTTATTTCTAAATCACTAGGTGGTGATGAGATCCAACATTGCGAGGTCAAGACAAGAAGGGGTTGGGATAAAGCGAGTGGAAAAGTTACATTGACGGCCTGGTTAATAGACTTAGGCCCTTGTGTAAGCTACCTCACATAATCGTGGGTATACCCTCCAAGGATATCGAGTGAGTTTATCCAACATTGATTCCAAGTACCATGAATACTTTCCCCTCCACAGTCACCTCGTGTGAATACCATAAAGAGATAGGATACTAAGGTTACCAATTACGACAATGATGCTTAGGGAAGCAGTCGAAATTCCTATATACATGCAAAGACATGGTATCTAAGCCCGAAATCGACTCGAGAAGGTTCGCAAATGATGTTTTTCTCAAGTGAACCCCAATAATACATGCAATCACTACACTAAGACCAACAAATCAGGGTGAGTAACTCTTCCAACCCTAATACGACCTCGTAATTGACCCTTGTGTTAGAAGGGCTTCCCAAGACAAAATGTAGCAAGTGGATTTAACTCTCCCTATCACAAGATACTATTGTTTGTTTTGATTCTTTGGAGAGCATTCCTCACAACCTATTCCAAAGTGCTATCCTTAGCTAATGATGGTGTATAAGAGTTCTAGAAAATAAAAGTTACTAGATATCTTTTAAAATTACGTTGAATTTTAATGGTTGTTGCTTAAGTAAAAAAGGAAGCGGAGATGAAATTGATGAAGTGTTTGACCTTGACTCAACAATATGAAAATATGGATGAGATGCAATATTTTCATTCGATGAACTCTAATTACATAAGGGAGAAGGTTTTCTTTTTCCAGAATACAAGAAGTTGCAAAACACAATTTCTCCAATCTTTGAATGATCTTAATGCCAAACAATCAAAGCTATCAAATTTTTCTCTTTTTACACAAACACTTGAATGAAAAAATTTATTGTAAACACTACAAATATAAAAACCAACTTTGATTCTTTTCCTTTTCAAATAAAAATAGAGATCTGAATAAAAAAGAAAAAGTTGTCCAAGAATAAGAATGCACTCACAACGCAATTTCCAAAAATGAAAAATTAAGAAAACTTATTTGTCTAATGCAATCAAAATTCGTTTTCAAATCAACAACATTCCAAAACTCAAAAAGAGATCAATAACAACTTATCTGGAAATAACTGAAGGATGAAGCCTCAAGATTATACCCTTGCAGCAAGAAGTGACTAATAAAACTATGAAGCTTATGAAAAAGACTCTCAAGACTCGAGAAATGATCAAATTCAGCTAAAATATGAAAACCAAGATGTGAATAATCACTCAACAGGACCAAAAATTCATCCCAAGAAATGATGACAAATCTGGGCAAAGAGGAAAAAATAATTGTCACTCAAACAATTTCTATAGGAAACGTAGCATGCAGCAAAAGAACATAGTGTGACAATCAAGGATCATTGCAGGAAATGATAAATACACAGTGTGATGTTGTTGTGTTGGTTTCCCTAGGTAGGGTGCAAAGATGACTAAAAATAAGAGAAAAATGAATAGAGGACAGGATTTCCAAATGAACTTTCAAGACCAAAGAGTCAACCTGGATTACCCAATGACTCGGAGAATGAAAAAAAAAAAAAAAGTAGGTAAGACAAAATAAAAAAAGGAAGCAAAATACAAAAGAGGAAGATCCCCAATATGGTTTCCAATTTTGTTATTGGACAAATTGGTAAGTGCTGACACAAGCTAATCTCCCTAACCTCAATAATAAATTAGAACAAAACATAGCAGAATACAAGCTTCTCCTTAGATTTCATTGTAATGTAAACTAGTTCAAAGAGGGACAAATGACATAGCGTTTAAATGACGTTTGATCCTCTCTAGTATCATCCTTTCTCAATCTTTGGATTCATGGGATGTTGAACTTCTTGAGAAGAAAAAACCAACAAAGAGAGAGAACAACAATATATATATTCCAACAAAATCTATGCATAAGATCAAGGAGTTATACAATAAAAATGGAGACACTTTTATAGGGAAGAAATGTATCACTGCATTATATTGATGAAAGTGGAGAATACACCCTATTCCTTGATGTTGCATGGTCCCTTCCAATGGCCCTTATATTCAACAAACACATCGTTTCTCCAATTCTTTTGATGAAGAGTATTCACAACATGACTTGGAAAGCTAAAGCAAAGCTATCACAAGTACAATCTTCAACATAATTCTTCATGCATAAGGCAACCTAGCCTTTCCCATTAGAGATCCATCTTTTTATAGGGTGAAGAGGGATGGATGAGGAGATTAGGATGATCGCAATAAATAAGAGAAGCAAGTAATATCGAAACTGATCATAGGCCACCTCATCTTCTAAAAGATTCCATTCTCAAACTTTTGATAATTTCACATTTTTCTCTTGTTTGATCATTGTTGCACCCTGTTGGCACTAGGCCGAAGTGGAAAGAAGGACAATTGTGGGAAAGAAAGAGTGAAAAAATGGAAGTAATAGTTGGATAAAGAACAACATGCACGCATGAAAGAAAGTGTGCACAAGGAAGACGTCAGCTAGAGGAAGAACAACACACGTGGATGGAAGGAAGACCTAAAGTCGATAGGGTTAAGGTTTTTGTAATGCTTTGTAAATGGATGAAGAGCCAGAAATGTATAAATATAGATGCGTAGGTATCATGTAAGGATCGATAGTTTTATGTTAAAAAGTTGTGTATTAGCTTGGGGTGTTAGTATTGGTATCCCATATTTTACTATAGTTACGCATGAGCGGATGCGGTATGAGATATTGACTGTTATGTACCATTTTTGTAAGTTGTTGAGATGGAAAGGAGGAGAGAAGGTAGATATGAGGATTAGTTCACAAGATATAGAGCCTGGTGTGATCTAGTTCGCCTCATGTAGATCTTACCCATAAGAGGGGAATTGTAAGTGCGCAGTGTCGGAAATGCAGAACTTCCATATGAAAAGAGCCAAGAGCCAAATATTTGTGGACGTAGCCCAGGAGGGGGTGAACCACGGTAATAACGATGTAATGTGATGAATGTATGCATTTCTATACTTCCTTTCAGTAAGTTATTGTTATTCTTAATAAATGAATTTGTACATTGTAATGGAACACGAATATGGTGCTTGGGAAGTAATCTGTGTAATGGGAATGTGCACCTGCGAGGAATAGGTATATTACCACCATAGTTCGTAGTGCATGGCTATGATTAATAAACCCCTATCTCATACTCAATCCTAGGCTATAAACACCTGAGTCTTATATCCACCCATTTAAATATATCTCGGGTGAGACTGTGCGGTGCATTCTGTGTATTGTGTTGCCTTCTGGGTTACCAGAAGGCCTATAGTTTTAGAGGATTTGTTGGAAACCCAAAAGACATGAATGTTGGGTCAATAAGTCATAGATATGAAGAGAGAAGTTTAAAACCAACAAATGGTTTTGTTTCCATTTTAAAAGGAACAAGAGAGGACTGGCTAGAATGGATAGAGTGCATGAGAAAAGAATGAGTGAAACTAGAAGACCACTGGGCCATTAGAAGGGAATTTTGAGACCGTGGAACCCCACAAAAGAAGAAATAAAAGGCTAGTTGAGAACCAAAGAGATAGAGTTTTCCCAAAAAGACAATAGAAACCCTAGCATCACACCTCACAAATATCTGGACAAATACATGTTTATGGATTTACATGAAGTCTTTTTCTGTGATTTTCCCCACTTACTGTAGGAGTGGATACTAAGGTTGAAATATAACCATGCGACGAACCGGATCCAACAGCTATATTGGACCCCAATACAGGTTGAGCAGTTACAGCAGGTGAACAACAAATTCACCCGCGCAGTCGACTTTTGGCTTGACAGTATTGTGGCAGGCTTCATCACAGAGTTTGCAGTTGACACAGTGAAGTCATACAGTGCAACAGAGAAAGAATTTCTACACGGACCTCAAAGAAGGTACATTCGATCGCTATATACTTCTATTAAAATATTTCTATATAACAAAGGTGTAATGACAATGGAATCAGATAACTAGACTTCCCTACGTGCATGGGGGAAGGGGGGAAGCACTGATAGAGAGAGGATAAATGGAAGAAGGCCAAGATAAAGGCAAGAAGGAGGAACTCTTGGAACCAATCGTGATGGAGGACGACCAGCTTCAGTGAATCTTGGCATCATCAGGAATGACATGTAGTGAAGTACCCTACCAATATAAGGTGAATACCAAGAAGAGAGTTGAAGCTGTGAGGGAGGGCTTGGAAAGCGATGAGGAAGAGGTAGAGGACCTCCGAGCTATGGAGCAGATCGAGGAAATCCTCTATGCAACTTATTAGAGGAAAACAAGAGGCCCAAGAATGGGAGGAGAAGGCAACCATCCTATCCATATTAATGTCAGTGTGGAACCCATAACCCATGTGTGACTAATACACCAAAGAGAACACCACCGTCTAGAAAAATGAAGTTCAGAGGAAGTCTAACAATAAGAAGTACATCTACCGTAGGGGAAACAACTGGAGGAGCCAGTTCATGCAGTATTAGTCAAGTCTCTACACCACGCAATGGAGGTAGAAGTTTAGTATTTGGAATGGAGGGACACAATCCCACTATCGAGTTACTAGTATTTCAAGGGGAAGCATCAGAATACCCGTAGAAGAACTTGTTCATTTGATCAAAGATATAGGAGACAAAACCGATCATTGATGAAGATACCAAACTTGTGTTGTTAGCGATCACGCTAAGAGACTGTGCACTAGACTGGTAAATGAGTCTAGACACAAACAGTGCCCCTGGGATGATGAGGACACTTGTAGGCATTAAGAATCTATTGATTAATGAGTTCCAGAAGCCAAGATCAGAGGATCAATACATGAACAAGATGATTGAGATAAGATAGAAGCCAGGAGAGTCTATATGGGAGATTGATTAGAGATTCAAGCGACTGAAGGGAAAACTAAAATACCTTGTGAYCGAGATGCAACACCGACACCTGTTTGTCAACTCACTACTCCCACATCTAAAATATCCCTTACAACAATAGAAGTTTGAGATGCAGAATGAGGCTCTACAAAAAGACTTGCAACTGGAAGAGAATCAATACCAGCAGACGTACCCAGCTATTAAAGAATCGAAGGAGGATTTGAAGAATCTAACATTTCAGCTGAACCAGAATAAGAACAAGGAMAAATGAGAATCCATTTGGTGCAACACATCCAGGACAGAAGGACACCACAAGAATGAATGCCCAACATTCACGCAGTATATGGAAACAGKTATGCCAAACCCACTACCATAGGGAGGACTATGATGAAAAATATGCAAGAAACCGGGTCACGACCCTTACCACTGCACGATAATGTAGAAGTACYAGAYAGTCCCAAATAATTCATATTTCACCTTTTGCAAGTCAGTGGGCCACGCCAATAAATATTGTAGAACTATGGAGCTGATGCGGGAAAGAAAATCAGATGCATATAGAGTACAGGACGAAATGATGATTGGGCAAACAATGCCCCAGTTCAACTAAGACCTAGCCCCATGCAACACTGCACCACAGTAGTATAATATTATGCAACAACCCTACAACAATGTACAACCACAATACAACCCGGCACAACCCCAATAAAATACCGTGTAGTATAATCAGACACCAAACTATAACACGTCGAGAGGTGATCGGGAAGTTACATAGGAGGAGGACAAGCCAGAGGAGGTTTTGGACGTGGCAAAGGCCCAGTCACATGCCACAATTGTCAGCAACCAGAAAATTATTCATGAGAATGTCCACTTCCACCAATGACTTATATGTATTTTCGTGCATTGGATCACGAGATAGAGGAATGTACGACACTACTAGTAAAGATCCAGGAAAAGAGGAACCAGAACAATCAAAATTTTCAATGGATTTTAGCTGAAGCAAGGGATGATGGGTGAAACATCAACATAGTCACTCGTGGAGGAAAAAAAATAGGAAATGACGCAGTTCGACAGGAACCAGCACAGAGCCAATGGATAAAGAAGAACACTGAACCAAGGAAGCAGTTCAATGAACCTAAATAAAAGGAGGCTTTTAAGGAAGCTAGACAAGAATTTCAGAAGGTAGACGCAACATCGACTTCAATTGCGCAACTAGTCAAAGAAGGCCTAGAATACAAAATGCCACCATCGTTGGATCATAACAATGGAATGCAACCTAAGGGACAAGTAAGTATTATCAAAGAATTTTTGCAATCATGCATACAAATATTAAGTGACCCTTCATCTATGAAAATATTGCAAAACATACTAGAGAAATGTAGCAATGAGACAGAATAAAAGATCCAACCAAAAACTGTCAATCACCTACACACCTGAAGAAGAACAAGTAGGGAATTTAGATTAAATGCTAACATTGGGGATTTCAATATGGGAGACATTATACTAGACCTAGGATTTGAAGTGAATGTGCTACCCAAGAAGACCTGGCAATGCATGGGAGAGCCAACATTGGGATATTCAAATGTCCGATTAAAACTAGCCAACCAGCATAGGGTACTACCAATAGGTAGACTGAAAGGAGTAATAGTAGATCTTGATAGGGTGCGCACTAAAGAAGAATTTGAAGTCATTGAAATAATAGATGGCACAACATCGTACCCAACACTACTCGGTCTAGATTGAGCATTTGAAAATCAGGTCATAGTTAACTTTAAAACAAGAGAAATGACATTTGAATCTGGAGATTATAGGGTCATAGCACCACTCAACCCATCAGAAGGGGCAAGGTTCGTAGAACCCACTTTCCTGGACTTAGAAGAGAACATCCAATTGTACAGAACAACTGCACGCGATGAGGATTACATAAACCCAACTGTAGATGGGGTACTCAGTTGGTGGAGCATTACTTCATGCTCAAGAGACTCAGACACCAGGTTAGAAAATTGGCAGCAGACACTACACGAAGTAACCACGAGAAGATGTGCAAGGATAGACCATGCAGTACGGTGGATAGGCATAGAAATCAGAGAACCACCTAGTTTCCACTGGCAAAATGATTTGGAAAAATTCTTGACACAATATGAAGACAAAGTATTAGAGAACCAGAGGCTATGAGCATTGTATTTATCACTCAAAGTGGCACCCACAAGATGGTGGGGTGCACACAAGGAGACTATCACAGAATAGTATCAATGTAAGGGGTTACTGCGCATAAGGTTCGGTGTAGAATAGAAAAACAAAAAAAAAACATAACTACAATGGACACAGAGCACCATCGAAGCACTTGGATGCGTGTAGAAAACTATGGAAAATGACACCACTGGAGGAATGGCCTCATCACTTCATACATACTTTAGAGAGCATACCAGCGAACTGGTACACAGACCAGGAATTGTGCAAAGGAACTACAACATGGTGAATATTGCAGCAGAATTTTGTAGTCACTTTCTCATTCGAGCATGAGAACCCCAACATATATGCATCCCTTAAATGGATAAGAGGATTAATATTAATCAAAGAACCATAAATAGAAACCATCATAGAAGAACAACAGTGGAATAAGAAGACAGTTAAGGAACTACTATCATTTTACCATGTACAGGAGGAAGCACCAGATGAAGACGACCCGCACAACATTCAGCTTGAAGAAGTAGAAGGAAAAATATATGTAGAGGGACCACCCATAGAATCTGAAGTGATTTACATGCCAATCAAGGTAAATAAATTTAACATCGGAATAGCATAACATCCCAAAATGGATAGCATTGGAGACTATTGGGATGAGCCAATAGTAGAAAGCATCACAGAGTTGTTGCGTGAATACAACGACTTGTTTCCTACTACATTCACAAAGATGAAGGGGATAATAGGTGTTGGTCTCCAGTTTTGATCATGTTTTTGCCTATAGTATATCACAAAGACCTCCATTTCCATACCCAGTACCACCCCTTCTGGCCTTGTTTTGACATAGTTGACATCTCTTTACCACTCAATGGGGTCACTCAAGGTATTTTTATGTTTCAAGTTATTTTTATGTATTTTGATGCTTTAAATTAACACTGAAAATAATATGGCTTGAGTTAGGTACTATTTCTATTTTAAACAGGATTT
>JASDQU010250361.1:0-16378 GCA_032191745.1 Picea mariana | reverse complement strand
TCGGGTGTGAGGAGTTTGTCCTTGGGGGATTTCAGTGAATCAGAAGCAGGGGGCACCGGTTTGCTGGGGGTTTTGGGCACAGGGGCCAGGATTCCTTTCGGTTTCTTGGAGCTAGGGAGTCAGACAAGCTGCTCCTAGCTGGCTAGGAGGTTAGTCGGTTTGGGCAGAGTTGGTCAGTGCATCAGGCAGCAGCAAAGTAGCAGGCTGGACAACCGAGTCAATGGAGAAATTAGCATTAGGAAGAGGTAAATTTATATTATTCTGTTAAGTAATTCTTATTCTGTTATGAAATTGTTGTTCATTAATTAATTTAACATGCTTATATGCGAAATTAAATAAATTATTGAGTTTTCTGCGTAGAAGTAGAAGTTTACTGTTTCAATTTATGGATTTAATAGACTTAAATTAATTTGGTCTCTACATGAAATGACCACTTGAGGCGGAAATATGTGAGATTGTAGTGCACCCTTTGGAGTGTCATATCATATTAGATTATAATTAGGGTTATATTCTATATTTTTTGGGAAGGGGTGGAGATCAGAAAATACGCTGCAAAGAGAACATCATTTGCATTCATTTCATTACAAATAATCATGAAAAATTAGTGCATGTATAAAACAATATAAAAGTTTGAGAATACAATAAATATTAAAAAAGATAATGAATGTATATATAGCTAATTACCATGGGACGATATTCATTTGATCCCCCATCCATGTGCCCATATTTTCTACAATTGTTTTTAGTTGTTTCTATTAAAACTCTTTCGGGACATCTAGTACAACAATTTTTGCAAGGGAAATAACATTTATCGTCACCCTTTTCACCCTCTTTAATTTTTTTCCCACCTCTAATGTTTTCTGACATTCTTTCCACAGACATATACTAAAAAAAAATACTTGTTTTTTGTTCGCCAAGAAGATCGGCTTATACCCTTTTTGAAGTGTCGTTATTATAGCAAACTTGTCGCAACATCCATAAAATGCAACATATTTATATATTTTATAACATCACAATTCTGACAATTGTTGACCAAGTCAAACTTGAATTGGTCAAATACTAGGTGACTGTTGGGATGGGGAAAACCTAGTTTCCATAACTTCGCAAGTGCGACGAATATTTTACCAACGTCGCAAGAGAGACAAAAGTGCAATGTTGTCGCAAGAGCGACGTCTTCCTACCTTCGTCTCAAGAGTGACATGTTTTTCTAGTATGTCGCAAGAGAGACGTTATCGGGAAATATGGAGAATTTTCTTTTAAAGTTCCTCTATTTTTCAACAATATGGCCAATTTTGTCCATAACGTCGCAAATAGAACGTCGAAATTTTTCCAATATGTACTAGTGTCAATATAGTGGGATCAATACAATAATCCAATAATAAAACTACTTCTCACTTTGACTCCTACTTTCAAAATTTATGATAATGATATATATGACATTGTTGTGTTATGGATGGAATATATCTTTTCCTAGATGAATAAGTGATATTTCAATATAGCGGGATAAATACAATAATCCAATAATAAAACTACTCCTCAATTTGACTCCTACTTTCAAAATTTATGATAATGATATATATGACATTGTTGTATTATGGATGGAATATATATTTGCCTTTATGTTCTTCCATAATAGAAAGTACCTTGTATATTTACTCACACACAAGTGGTGTAAAATTTCATCCTCCATAATCTCTCAATCAACATGTCAATCCAACCTACCTACAAAATCCTCAAAAACCATTTTTGGGCATTAATCATCTACATCGTCGGTCGCATTAGCACTAGGATTAAACATGATTAGTTATGAAACTGGGTAGTTGGGGTAGTAAATAAGATGGTTATGTTGGTATAGTAAGATTTACTTAATTTCTCGATTAGTATTTGTTGTTTTCTTTGTTCTAATTTATTGGTTTCTTATGGTGATCACACTTTTCTTCTTTCACTTTTATTCCTAGAATACTTGTTGCTTTCTTAGATCAATTTGTTTCTTTCGTAGTTTATTTTTACTTGCATATTTAATATGCCCACCCTTTTGAAGTGATTGTGATTGTTGGCTTCCATGTTTTAACCGTGGGGACTAGGGTATGTTTGACTTTCTTTCAATGACATCTAAGGGTCATAATAAATAGCAAATGACCTAAGACCTATTGAAGTAACCAAATTTGTGGTTATTTTCATGAATCGACATGAAAAAAAAGATGGATTACCTGAAGGAATCCACCTAATCACTAATCTTGGTCTCTACAAAAGTGAAATTCAAAAATACTAAGCCAAAAAAATGGGCATTTCAATACCCAAGCATGGTGAAAATCCCAAAAAAAACAATAGAAGGAAATCAACCCCACAATCCTATTAAGGGTTGTTTCTTCCCCGACCTTATCAAATAAAAATAGTTGAAATAAAAATTTTAAAAACAAAAAGAAGGCAGGGAAGGAATTTAATTTGAAGTGGGATGATACATAAAACCTCTATCGGGGATATGGATGCATAACCAATAGTAAAGTAAATTTTTTTATGTCATGATGACTCCATTGAGGCTATATATGTATAAATAATAGTGGAGAAACACTTAAGGAATGTATTATACCTATTATTTAGGAATTTTATACACCCCGTAAGTAAAATAATCATCAATATCATGATCATAACCTAGATCATCGATACACACTATTATTAATGTATGTCATATTTTGGTTTCTCTAACATACTTTGGTGTGTATGCCAATTTGATTTCATAAGAGTACTCATGGGTTTAATCGAAAATTGCTTTAGGAAAAATTTTCCTATATTTCAACCCTTGGGACTTAGCATTCTTGCTTCTCCTTAAACACAATTCAGAAAAATTAAAAAAAAATTAAAAAAAAAAAAATCAAACAGAAATCAAATAAAACCAAGAACATGTCACAAATCACCTCTATCAAACATAAACAACAACCCAATCACTATAAGTGTCATGAGCATCTCACCCTCTTGAAACCCTTCACAATTCCAAGCACCTATCTTAGTCATGGACCAATTTCAATTATTGAAGCATGGGTATCACACCTTTTGAGATCCTATAACATCTTCTTCTCATAGGAAATAACACTTTCCATACACTAATATATAAAATCTTAGATGCATGGCTCTAATACCATGTCAAATTTCCATCTCATAGATTAGATCTACACTTAAATAATAAAACCTATAGGTATTAAAAATGAAAACTTAGGTTCCATTTATCAAAGATTCGAATATGTATATATGAAAACTTTTTTGAGGTAAATTTAGGATTTAAAACACAATATTTAGTGGGCAACGCAAAACAATAGATAGAAAATGACTTATCTACATAATTTACATTCATGAAAGTAGGACATCAAGGCTCTACATCACAAAACAATCTAAAATATTTCAGACAACAAGGAAAATATCCAAGAACAAATGCATAAACTTTGTATTAATCAGAATATAAATCATCACGGTAGCATGGCATCACATAGAAGATTCTACAACAACCTTCAAGAAAAGCACTCACTCATAACTATATTTAAATGCACCTAGTCATCTCCTTCATAGAGGTCCATCTGAAGATGTTGTTATAAAAAAATTTGAACATAACCAAGTGGTTCACCCCATGTGTAATAGTAACTCCTACATTGAATGTGCCACTTACATGAGGAATATCTCCTCAATTAGTGCTCCCTCATCACTATTATCATAACCCCCAAAGGAGGCATCCTGCATTGTGTCTATACCACATAGCATATGTCAGAAATAACATCCAAAGGAGGTGCCATGTGTGTTGTAAATGTTAACCAAAGGTATGGCATGATATCCTTAAGGAATGCAACATGTTGTTTTCATAAGTGTTACATGCAAGGTTGAAGTAACAGCAAAGGGTCGACCGAAATAGGAAAGTGTAACTCTATCAATAATTTCTACATGCTTGAAGATAACTCTCCAAGAATAAATGTTCCTCACCTCCATGAATTGTGTCCTCATAAGAATATCACCATACTTGAGAGTATATCCCAATGTAAGTGTGTCTTACCTTCAACCAAGAAATCTAGATCTTGACTTTCTAATGTTGAATGGAGAACCAACACGGAGAAACTAAGTAAACCAACACAAGCCAGGTGATGAGACAAATATAAAGCAATGTCAAATCTTGTGGTCGGATTCAATCAAGTAACATTGATAGCATGAAGTATGTAGTAGGATCCAGGCACCACACGGTTTTTCTTTATGTTACACCACAACTGTTATTTATGTTATTTTGATGGAATGTGTATGTTATCTTTATCCAAGGAGACGATAGATTCTTAATAAGGAAGAAAGTGACATAATGGTGAAACATAGGAATTGATAGTTGTGCAATTTCCCTTTGTTGATTGCAAGTACATGTCAATTGCAACCAGAATTAATTGAGGGAAACAATAGTTTTTGCACTTTATTTCCTAAGGTAACATATTTGAATTTATTAGTGATAAAAAAATAGGTTCCCATCCATTATTGCTACATTATGAAATATCTATTTGATCTATTTCTCCACCCACATCTTGTATATTTTCTTTTTGTTTAGGAGCATATTCCCTTCAAAATCCTCCACAAGAAGTTTGTTATTCATGATTTTTTCCATCGCATGACAAAACCAACTTTTTTATGAAAAATTATCGAGAGGTCCATCCCTAAGCCAATTTTCAAAGTAAATACTTACCAAAAACCCCAAAAGGAAACATTGTTGGAAAACTTGACAAATTACCCGTTAAAAATGATGAATAAAGGTATATCTACAAATAATCCTTTGATCCATGCAAATCCCCATGAATAATCCTTCAATACTTGTGAGCATGTAATAGATTCGAGAAAAAGGTTTGTGACTACATGAAAACACTTGTCAAAAAGCTCAATAATGGAAACCACTGGAGTGGTGACTCCAAGAGGATTGAGCTGACACATCACCATGGAAGAAATTGTCAAATGCCATGCTTTCTCACCTCTTTAATTGTCTATAAAATAAAAAACCATCTTTCATGTTTACCATGTTTAGAGAGTGTAGTGTTATGATTTTAGGTCGCAATGTGAATCTTTGAGTGAAAGGTTATGCTAGCAAATCGTTGTCAAAACATTCATGATCTTCCCTCTTTTTTTCAACTACTGAAGGATGAAATATTTTTTATTGAAGACCAAGGACTTGGAGGACCTCGAGCGAAGAGTGAACTCTAGAAGAGACGGATTTGGAGAGCCACCTCTCCATTGGTATAATCTTATTTTTACTAGGCTTCTCTAAATCAATAGAATATTTTATTTCTCCACCTATAAATCTGATTTTATTTTGATGATTCTTATCATTTCATGTGCATACCAATAACAATTTTATTCAAATTAAAATCCTTTTTACATGCAATTCAAACTAGGGTTTCATGCTAGCTCATTTTCTAGTTTTAGAGAGATAATATCTAGTTTTTCATCCAAAGGAGAATTTCTTATTGTCTGCTCATTGTTTTGCATGTCATTTTGGAAAGGTTTATTCTCTCAGCACCTTTACCTCCTACTCCTCCAACACAATCCATTGAAGACAAGACTATGGAATATTTTCACTAGTAGAACTCCTCCCTCTCTCTCCCTCTTTATTTTCATGTAAAATAAAGTAAGTAGAACATCATTTTTTTTATATTAGGGACTGTTATTCCCTATCCTAGGGATAACTAAGGAGATCGCATCTCAAGGACCACAGGTCCTAGACATGGAGTACCGAGATCCATATGACTTGAGCATGGCCCCGGAGGGCCCCTCTTTTATTCAGTGTAGTACAATTATCACCAACAGCAATATCCATCCCACCACTCTGATTCTAAAGTAGCAGCGAGTCTTTCTCCATGAGGTAATGAGTCTGGGTATCATGGTATGTATCACTCCGATTTTTGAAGAACTTGAATATGTTGTATAATACTTCTTCATTTCATGATGTTTGCTTGGAAATTATGCTCTTTTCCTCATTCATATCTGGAAGGGTGACATGGTTCCCTAGTAATTTTATTTACCTTTAGGATAGGTTTCCACTAGGTGGATATGTGAAAATTCATCGTTCATTCCCTCCATACTTACCACTTTCCATATTCATTCCTCTCATCTCCCCTATTCTTATTTGGGCATTGGTATTGGATACACTAGGAAGGGTTGTACCTTACCTCGTGGGAAGAAGGGGCTAAAGGCCCAAAGGGTAAAAGTAGTTGGCAATAGTTAAAATCCGATGTTGAAACCTTTGAGATGCTTTACCCAGGGATCCTCGAGAAAGTAGTGAAAAAATTCTCAATAAGAAAAGGGGACCCATAAGATACATAAACACTCAAGGTACTAGCTGATGGATAGGAGGTCTCATCATGAGCCAACCTATTATGACCATGGGCATGTAGCAGTATGACATTACCATTTATCTGGTCACCAAACCAGGGTAGTGGCTCTTGGAAGAATATTCAAGAGAAAGGGGGTCTCCTCATGGGCCAACCTTCTCATTTCCATGAAATGTTTGTGGATAACGTTGTCACCTCTAGTCATCAATCTAGGACAATGGCCCTCAACTATTCCCTTGAAGCACAAGAGAAAAATATCAAAAGAAATAAAGCTAAGAATAAAAGGCAATGAATGGGCTAGGAAACAATTGCATTTATGACAAGGTGCAGATCAACCTCTACAAAGGAACCCACAGGTAAGACTTTACATTTCCATGTCATTACATGTGCACCATGCCCAAACATCTACCCCATGCCACCTCATACACTTACATGAATTGGAATAGATCCCACCTAGGAAACACTCCAAACTTAAGAGAGGTTAGATCAATAGGACACCCTAAGACATTTTCCAAACCTAATTTGTCAAATTGCATAACGTCTTTGAGCATTTGTTTGGGTTAAGGGGGGTTTGATGCACATGTTTGGGTAATTTAATTATTGGATGTTATTTACATGCTATGATCCATGTGACTTATGAACCCCTTGAGGGTGTACTTGTTGTTGTTGTAGGAACTTGCAAGGTGGAAAGGTACACATGAGGGAATGATTAGCTCGGACCTTCATGGGGCTTAAATCCCATAGATGGATGAAAAAACCCCAGCCAGGGGTAAGAAAAAATTGAAGACTTGTGCCAGGAGAAAGAAGGAAGTTGTCTTTGGAGGCACCTTCGCAGACCTAGACCCAGGGGGACCTTGCTCTTCCCACATGGAAGTTATCCCTCAAGGACCTTGGGCATTGCCATCATAAACCTAGACCTAGGGTTTAATTTTGGAGGCATTTATGAGCCTGGTGGCACGTGTGGGCATCATCTAGGGCCTCTGGAAGCCAAGCGCCCCACTTTTCTAGCTCAATGTTTCACTTATGGGCCTCAACATCACCTTAGAAGGGCATGATGTCACCCTTGGAGGTGTATTTAGATGCAAATTAATTTTAATTATATCAAATTTGAATTTTATTGTAAATTGGCCAGGTTGACCTTATTTTTTTCCTAAAATTAATTAAAGGTCAAAATTTTGTATAAATAAGCATATAGTCTCATTTTCATATAACAACTTGTCCTTGGAGACAAGACGTCTGAAATTTGTGCCCTCTTGAGGTCATTGGATGAAATTGTGAGGAGCCACTCTTGTTTAAGTCTGATTTTTGCAACTTGGATCAATTTCGGAAGTTTTATGGTGATCTTGCATGGTATTCTCATGATTGTTCTTGGTGCAAGAAATTGAAATCTGCATTTTTTCATCTATTGAATGGTTTATTGTACGGTTTTATTTTCTCATACAAGATTATGAAATTTCATGGTGTATTTAATGCTTGAAGTAAGAAACTTAAATTGCTACTTTCTTACTTTTTATTTTTCAAGATTTTTATTGGATTGATCTAGTAACTAGTGAAACCCTAGAGCCTTAAATTTCTAGCACTCTAAAGGTTTGGACTTATTTATTGTTGCATAATTTTTACTCCATAAAAATTCTAAGGAGAGCAAGGTGCTAGGGCCTAGAATTTCCTATAGCTTAGCATCTTGTCTCTTGAGGTTAAAGCCTTGGAGGACTTAATTTACTACTTCTCCTATGTTTTCTCCCTCTTAGACTTGTGTGCATCATCATCATTTATTTGCATCCTTAGAAGACGTCGTCCACCTTGACTCCATTACCCTTAAAGGAACTATTCTTCCTATATTACTTCTTGACAAGACTCAACTCAAACTCCTTCACTTCATACTCAAACTCTTTCACCTTATACTCTACTAATTTGCTAACCTGGTCTAGAAATACTAACAGTTAATTTGTTGTTGTCATAATCATTGCTACAACTATCATTTTACATATTATATTAGCCTACTAACCATCCAAGTCATCCCATAATTTGTATAAGGCAAGGTACTATCAATAAGTGTTAAAGTGTATGTTTAATTTCCCTCTTAGAGTGCAAATTCTGAAGGTGTTACCACTATCATAGTTGTTGTTATAGCCATTGTTGAAGCCCTAAACTACCCTAAATTCATCCATAAAACCATTAGGCACTTGTACTAAGAAAACCATAATAATTGGGCATTGAAGTAGTGTCTTATTGCTTTATTATAGTGCTTTTCAGAAGTGGTTTAAATTGTTGTCATCATCTTTAATTAATGTTGTTATAAATGTTTGGACTACCATTTGTTGACCAAAATTTGGTCACCTATATATTCCCACTCCTGGAATAATAATAATAAAATGATATTGGAAGATAAATATTTTTGAACTATTATATGTTCATTGCATATCTCTCGATATCAGCCTCACCATGTATTTCGCAGAATCAAAATCAGAGTCTCCATGACCAAGATACGCATACTTTTGTCTAGAAGTCCAATGGAGGTATTACAAGAAGAAATATGAAAAATGTTCTAACTAACATGTTCTCTCCTCTATTTTCTCTTCACCTCTATTCATTCTCTCATTTTACACTTAGTCAATTTTTTCATTGTCTCATTACTTTCATATTCCCCTTACCATTTTCCACACTTAGTCATTTTTCCTTATTCCTTTCCACGTTCACATTCATTTCCCTTTTCCTTTGTTTTCCCATTTCTTTTTATTTTCCTTTCCATTTTCATTATCCCATTTTTCCATTTCTTTCTAATCTGAATTATTTTCAGCATGAAATGAGAGCAAAGATATAACATAGAAATATATAGATATATTGAAAGAGTAACCGTAATATAACATAGATATATCGAAAATATAACCAGAGGCAAAGATATGCAGTAACACACGATTTCTATTAATGAAATAAATGTACAGAGACTATAAAAATACAGAGTAAAAGACTCACTAGAATGGTGGCAGCTTATCTCTGAGAAGAGATGTGATGGCTACTCGCATTCACAAGAAGATGATTGTTACAATGAGGCTCTAAGGTACTTTTCAATATAAGGAAAATCCAAAACCTTAACCCTGGAAGATGAAAATCCAAAAGGTTTGTGGGCCTCAATGGGGGTAGTTGATACGTCAACTTACCAAGGGCATAAATTTTGCATACGATCTCTGCTTGGGGAGCTCGATACCTCGTTAGAAATATCTATCCATGGAATACAACTTTGATGTGAGCAACATCGAAGGAACTTCCATATTGCTCCCTGTTTTCCCAAAAAATGTCGTTTAAGGCCTCAAAAGGGCTCTGGAAGTTCAGGGCCTGAAAAATTGCTAAAAATAGTAAATTACCAAAATTGCCAGAAAATTGTTTTGAGCCAGTTGGAAAAGGTGGGTGGCCACTGATATCCACCTAGATCAATCCTCCCTCCTTAGGAAGTAATGGTCTCCATTTCATTGAGTTCCCAGGGGAGAGGGAAAAGTGTTTGCTGGATCTACATCTTGATGAGTTGCTTGCCTTGTTGGAAAAGTTGTGTTTCTTAGTTTGTGGAAGGTTGTCACAAACCTGTTGCTAGCGAGGTTGAATATGTTCAACTAGTTGGTCTATCTGAGATGATTGTGTGAAAAAGGAATATTTTTGTTTTGTTGCAATCTTGTCGACCTACTTTTGTTGGACAGAAGGTGCTTGGGTTGAGGCTGTAGTGGTTGCAGTATCCTTCTGTCCCCCTTTTGAACAGATTGTGAAGAAGATGAATTTTGTAGTATGAGATACTACCTTGCGGCACTGTTTAGGTGGGACAATAATTGGAACTACCTATGATATTCTGTAGAGATGACCCCCTAGAGTAACAATGAAACTACGAGGTCAAGACTCATAAATAGCATGGCGCTTCCACATATATGGTTGGCCCAAGAGAACATCACATACATCCAATGGGGAAACATCACATAATACCTCATCCTTGAAGGGTTGGATGTCATATGAAAATCGACATTGTTGGCTGACACGAAGATCTCGTCCTTGATGAAGCCACCCGATGTTGTATGGTTGCAGGTGTGGTGTTGTTGACAATCCTAACTATTTGACGACCTCTGCTGAGATGAGGTTCTTCTGGATTCCACTATCAACAATAAAATGCAGGGGGTCCCCTTCACCCACATCTATGAATGAAAAAGGTGCTCCCCCTCTTCAAGATCTGTTGGTTCTTCTGGTTGAAATATTGTGGTCACGACAATAGCAGTGGGGTCTACGTCGATGATATGTCTTTTACTGGTATTTTTAGAATCAGATTTTGAATCAAGGTTCAGCTCCTTGTCTCTGATCTCGGCCACCAATGACTATTTTGAGCGACATTCATCGATGTTGTGCCAGGGACTTTTGTGAAAATCACACCATTTGTCTATGTCCTTCTTCATCTTTCCATGACCCTTGTTTTCATGTGGCTTAGACTGGTTTTCAAGAAGCTGTTTGTTAGGGTCATCTTTCTCATAATTTGGCTGTTGTGAATTTTTAGATCTAAACTCCCGTTTGTTCTGGTGCTTAAAATTTTGCTCGATTTTAATAGCATATCAATTAGCATAACCGAGTGATGAGATTTCCAAAAAATCCATTTCAGTTTGGATGTATCTGTGTAGAGCCCTGTGGTATTTTAGAACCAAATTTCATTTGAATTCCTTGATACCCAGCTTGGTGTGAAAGGTATGGAAAGTATTGGTGAACTATGGAACTGCTTGGCCCCTCTCTTGCTGCAGTCTGGTCCATCTCATGTATTGGTCCTCATAGTTGACAACAGGGTAATATTGTTCCTTTACCGCATCCATAAAAAATCCCCAAGTGGGCTCGACCCCATATATTCCAGACTCCTCTGTGGAAATTTATTCCCAGTAATTTTCCCACCAATGTTTGACATTGGGGAGAGCCTTAAGGAGCGGGAAGATGATCTTTTCTCTTTCGGAAAATTTGTGAATAGAGAAATAGCCTTTTAACATATTTAACCATTTGTCTAGGGCATATGCATCTATCTAACCTTCAAATATAGGAATATCAAAATTGACTTGTAACTTAAAAGGTGAGGTGCCTCCAAAGCGGTTGCTTGTTGAAGATGCACATGATGCTATCGACAGGTGTTGAAGGATGTGGGAAAAATTCTCCATCATTTCGTCCCTCTGTCGCGTGAGAGCTTTCTCAAGTAACATATTGATAGAATCATCTGCTCTATCATTTTTCTTTTCTTCCACCATTGAGAGTTTCTTAGGTGTGCGAGAGAAATTGTCCTCAAGAGAGACAAGCTCGAGACCCAACTTGCTATACTCAGACCTCGTCGGGGACATGCACTGAAAAACGATCAAGAGCAGCCTGCTCTGATACCACTGATCTGGATTATTTTTGGCATGAAATGAGAGCGGAGATATAACATAGAAATATACAGAGATATTGAAAGAGTAACAGTAATAAAATAGAGATATATCAGAAATATAACCAGAGGCAAATATATACAGTAATACATGATTTCTATTAATGAAATAAATGTACAAAGACTGTAAAAATACAGAGTGAAAGACTCACTAGAATGGTGGCAGCTTATCTCTGAGAAGAGATGTGATGGCTACTCGCATTCGCAAGAAGATGATTGTTACAATGAGGCTCTAAGGGCCTTTTTAACATAAGGAAAATCCAAAACGCTAACCCCGAAAGATGAAAAGCCAAGGTTTGTGGGGCCTGATGGGGGTAGTTGATACGTCAACTTCCTGGGGGCATAAATTTTGCATACGATATCCATTTGGGGCGCTCGATACCTCATTAGAATAATATATTTGAGGACTACAGCTTTGATGTGATAAACTTGAAGGAACGCCCATGTTTCTCCCCTTTTTTCCAAAAAACGTTGTTTAGGGCCTCAAAATGGCTCTGGAAGTTCAGGACCCGAAAAAATGCTAAAAATAGTAAATTTCCAAAAAATTGTTTTGAGCCAGTTGGAAAAGGTGGCTGGCCACCGATATCCACTTGGATCACTTTCCTTTTTCCTTCTTCCTTTCCCAAATTTAACGTAATTTCTTTATTTCCCATATTATTTCTTTTCATTTTTCATATTTTCCATATTTCTTTCCATATTTCACCTGACTCATTATATACTTTCCAGACTTGGTCTTATTTATTATGGCTTACCATGGGTTCGTGTGTTGGTGATATTTCCTTAGAGTATGTTTTATCTCTGCTACCCTCACAATGCACTTTAACTTATGCCACCTTTATAATGCACACAACTATGTTTACTACTCTTCACTATGTAACTCCTCCAACACTTAGCCAAATATATGAGTTACCGCAGGTTCACAGGTTGGTGATATAATATTTGTTTCATATATCATATGCAAGTCTGTTCGGTGATTCTCGAGACTTAGAATATTTTACAAAAATTTACCTCTCCTCTCCACTTCACCTACAATTAGAATTTTTTACATCCATTCCTTACTATCTATTACTATGGGTCCACGGTGATTTCCTCACCTACCTCTATATTCGCGTAAACCCACGAACCCGCCATATTATTTTAATAATATTTTTCCCATCTTAAGTTATATGAGGAACATCTGAAAGTGACACATGGCACTTTATTAACCAATGAGATACATCCACATAGTAGTTAAATGGATGGTGCCATATGGCAACTAATTAATGGAGACACGTGGCAACATATAAAAAGTGACACATGGGGTGATTTTATTGGATGACATATGGTAGATTTTTATTGGCAGATTTTTGGCCTACCGAATAATGACATATGAAAATATTTGGTTGGGTGACTCATCATTGTTGATTGGGCATATTGGTAGTTGACTGGGCATGCAAAATTATTACTATATTCGACAATTTTCAAAGGGTTGAATCCTCCAAGCTCCATAGTCTCATCTCTTCTTTATTTATTTTCAAGTGTATGTTACACTTAACATTATATACCACTAAGACTCTTTTATTCTCATACATGTGGGATAAGAATAATGAAGAAAAATCAAAATTCAAGAAAGGAGGTGGAAATTAAATCAAGGGTCCACATTTACCAATCAAACTTGATCGATGGTGGTTGAGTCATGATCTTGCAAAGGCTTTATCTTGAGATCCCGACCTCCATTTGCAAAAAAATTTATACTGTTGGAAAGGTATTGTGATGTAGAATATGGTGGTACAGGTTTGAAGTGATAAAAGTTGATACAATTTTCTCATAAATTAAAATATCAGTCAGTTGCATTTTTAATGGGTATTCGTGACAACTCAACTTCACGAGCTCATATCTTGAGATATGGGCGATGGATTTGCACAAATTTTATATCATTGGAAATCTGAGAAGATGAAGAGCACATCAGAGGTGGTTTAAATGGTTAAAAAATTGGTTTTCGCTTCCAGAAAATTAAATTACAGTCATCTTATTTTAATGGGAAATTAATTAAATTGTGAAAATAAAAGTTTAATTAAAACTTTTACTAAAAAAAGGAGAGGGACCCACTAAGAATAAAAGAGGAAGAAAACGTCTCAAGCCTAGGTTATCTACACTCAGGGTCATTTTTCTTTTAGGGTTTGATGAAAGAGCCTTGATGTAGCAACACTCTCCCTCATTAAGCCCTATTGTCTTGATTTTGTGCTTCATCTGAGCTAGCCATTTTCCGGGAAGGAGGAGAGAGAACGAGGCCTTGCTTTATCAACACCAGAGTGAGCCTCTCTCCCCTAGGGTTCCGATTTTGAGGCCCTGCTTTAGCAGCACTTCAAAACTTTTCCCTCTAGTCCTTGAAATCTTTCCTTCTTCAACCTGTGCATCCTTCACTTATGACTCCATTAAACCCTAAGGCACTGATCTAAGACCCCAAACATTGAAGTAGAACTTGATCTAAACTCTCTCAAAGATTTTGAATTGAAACCCTAGCTCTAGCTAACTTACTAACCCTAGCTACTGACATCATCTTTCGTTATTACATCTTTAATGCAGCAACGTTTCATTTTAAGAGCAAGTGAATGGTGTTTTAGACATTAATTCAATAAAGTGTTGATTGGTTACATTGAATGCCACATCGTTCCAATATTTATTGGTGAAGTGTTGTATCTTTCCATTGCTATTTGATAAACATTGACTTCGTCAACATTTATTGCCAATTTCTTATGTATATTTATCAGATAGTCTTATGAAGTACTAACCCATTGAAATATAGCTTGCATATATCTGTTTGTTGTTGTCTTGTTCCAGGCAAGTTTTCTTCATTGGGGATTTACTTTATTATTGGTTGTTTAGCTGGGACTCTCTGTTTGGGTGGTGACTTGTGAGGGGGAAAGTTTGTCCTTATCTCATTATCCTTTTTCCTCTTCAAAACCACAGGTCATCGGGGACGTCTCCCCTGGGGTATCCAGCAGCAAGACATCCCATTACTATTACAAGAACTCGAGCATATAAAGTAAGTTGAGAATGAAACTGTCGGATACTTCCAGATTAGATTTGAGAACACGCCATATCAGATTCCTGAAATTCATCATCCCGAGGAGAGATACTTGCTCCATCTCTTTACTTGTGCACTTTTGGGATACCTGAGTTTCCCTCTTGATGAGATAGCCCCAAGGACGCTCGATGAAGCTTACTACATGGCTGCAGTGATTGAGGAGAAGACCTCCTCATTTGATATAGGATGCCTCTTTACCTTAAGTACTCTCAATGGAGAGAGTTTGTTTACCCTTGGGAGCTCCATCATTGATCTCCAAGAAGAAGGGAAACAAACCATAGATCGACAAGGGATTGTTGAAGAAATAGTTAAGGAGTCGGAACCTAATGACGAAGTATCAACATGCCCTTTTCCTCTTGATGAAGTGATCCATAAGCCTTCCCCACCTGCACAACAACAAGACGATGAGGTTAGTTTCTTTCCTTTTTAGGATTTTGATGATGCCTTATTTCATGATTCAGAGAGTGATGGAGAAATGGAATCCCCGAATGAAGAGAATTTTCCTTGTTGCATGACCAAAGAAGAAAGGGATACTCGTGAGGATAAGATAGTAATGTATGTTAAATATACCCAAGTCCTCGAAGCTCTTGCACAAGAAGAAAAGGTAAGTTCTCCTCTCCAAGATTCGGGTAATTATCTACTTTATGTTTTGAGAAAAGAGGAGGAGATGGGTGAGATTTTGAATGATTTCAACCATCCATGTTATGATACTGATACTGACATAGTTGATTTTGATGAGTTCATACATGTTGGGAGACATAGGTGGGATGCAGTTGGTTATGATATGGATCCTAGCTATGACATAAGGAGTCATATCTAAGTATTTCCTTTGCAATTGTCACAGCAAGCTCTTGACCAGTGGCAACAAGAAGATGAGATTTTTACCGATGCTCCTCAAACACCCAAGGATGACTTGATGCTATGCTTTCCTAATTATTTCCGGTCATACCTTGAGGACTTTGATGATTTCTCCTCTAATCATTTGGATTTATTCTATGAAGATGACTATCAACCACTGTTGTGCTCAAGTTTTGACAGGAGTAAGAACATTGTTTTCCTAAAGAGAGATTCTCATGACTTTTTTCTCCATCCACCTTTTTATTTCCTTACCTTGTTGTATCATTAAAGGTGTAGTTGGAAATTATACCTTTTGCATCAAGTTTTCTCTAAAGAAAACCCTAGAGTCCAAGGGTTGGTTGAATATTACAAGCTTAAGTTTATCATATCAGTTTTTCAACTGTCCCTTGAGAATTTGTCAGTCGTCTAATACACCCTTTTCAATCCCTTCCCAGACATCAAAGGGTGAAAATGACCTAGGTATCCAGTGTGCAGACCTTTTGAGTCAGTGTTCTGAACCTCAGGTTTTTCATGACCCCTTCCGGAGGTGGATTGAGTGCTTTCCTCAGAGATGGACTTGGCAGGATTTTATCCCTCCCACCAGCCTCCATGAGTTAGACTTTGAGATTTCCGATGATATGATATATATTCTAACCCATGACATTTTTGTGCTTGATTTATCACTATTTTGGTTTATGATGAAGCACAAAG
>JASDQU010250360.1:0-16359 GCA_032191745.1 Picea mariana | reverse complement strand
ATTTTTCCTTCTTTTGGAAACATTGGTCCTCCTTATATTACCACATCAATTCTTCATGGATTCACTATCGGGTTACTGTTATGGTTTTTTTACACTCTAGTGATCCCAAATGCTCCTAGTGCTTCACAGGCAAGCCCTCCACTCGAATAACATCAACCTCATGTCGACCCTTTCCCTTCTTCACCCGTCGGGTCTTCTTACCTTTGTTCCACCTTGCCTGGTGGAAGTATTAATGCTAGTAACCAAGAGGATAATAAGAAGAAGAAAAGGAAGATTAAGAAGAAGAAAAATAAGCAAGGGGGAAACCCACCAGCCACTGTTAATCATGTTGGGAGTGTTGATGAAATTGACAAGCCTACCCAGACAACTCACAAGCTCAAATTCCCTTGCAGGATTTGTAAGGGTGACCACTTTCTTAAGGATTTCCCTTGTCTTCCCAAGATATTATAAGTGTGGTCTATGGGTTCCCAACAACCTGTGTTTCCAGCTGTTCCCAACAACCGGTCGGAGCATGCATCTGATTCAGATAAAATAGCTACATGCCCGAAGCTCATGCCATACAATGACATGATAAACTGGGCTATGATGAACACCGATGTGCAGACCAGGAGCATCATGAACCATCAAAAGGTCGTCGTCGGCTCTTGTAGGCCAGAACACATTCAAGTAATGTACAAGCTATCCCCTGCTTCTAAATATATTTATAATTCCGAATTCGTAGAAGAGTTTCAATGAAAGGAGTGTACAAAATTTGACCAAACCTATCTAGATATAATCAAAACATGGTGGGGAATTCCAGCTAAATTTAGAGCTGATACCCATGGTGTTTATGCCACAACATCGTTAAATGAATATATGGTCTATATAGCAATGATGTTATGTAGACTATTTGGGAGGAAAATCCCTATCCATTTCCCGGCGGAATGGGTGCCAATTATACACGAGGTAGTTGAGGGTTTCACCTTCAATTGGGATAAGATTCTATCAGATAACCTAACCAAGGAGATTGCTGAGTACCAAATGGCAAAGTAAAAAAGCCAACCTGCGTCTTTTTATATGTCTGTGTATGTCATGGACGCTATCTGTTATATGACCCCTTTTCCATTGATGAATTGGAGATGGAATCCAACCTGTGCATAACCCATCCATTTCTATCACTCTCAACAATGGGAAGAAAAAGTAAAAGATTTCTTTTATGAAATCTGTCACTATGTAGTGATTCCTGTGCACCAAATATTTTATGGATACCCACCCTCCCAGATTTTAGAGCAAATCATGGGAAACCTCAAAACATTTGCAGATTGGTTTATCGAAGATAATTTCTCTTATGTGAGAGTCTTCAAATGTTTAATTCCCCCTCATGCTCTCCCAAAATTTCTCCCTGACAGACTGGTGTGTAGAGAAGTGTCTTACCAAATAATAACAAGAGGCATTGACAACGAGCTAAAAGGAGTTCAAAAGAAATTCTAGCCAACTTTTCCTATACAGATCGGGAGGTTTTCACTGCTAAATTTTGGTCTTTCCAAGGTAGAAGTTGCAATATTAGAGGACATTAAACTGGTAGATATTGAACTTAGAAAGCATGATCCATATCAAGTTGTGGGAAATCATCTAGCTCATTGCAATATGAAATCATATGAGCATGAAGACTCCCCCTGTGATGACATATTTAAAGGAGCCAGATCCTATGAGGAAATATTAGACAGAGTCCAAGCGTTACCTCCTGATCTACATGCTAGCTTTCTTGCTTTCCAAAAACATAGACGATTTGGGTTTCCCAAGATACTTTAGGAAGAATCGATAAACCCTCCTTCAGAACAAGAAAGTATACCTCGAGGTTTTGAACCAAAGTCATTGGATAAAAGGACTACAGAGGAAAACCCAAAGAATCCTGAAGTGCCTTCACAAAGATCAGAAACTTCGCAGACAAAGCATCTAGTTTCTAAAACAGATTCTAAATCCAAGACACCTTTAAAACCGAATCAAATGGCTTCTCCTTTATCGTCAACTATTCCTGCTGATACCCCCAAAAAAACAAAAGGAACACAACTCACAGAGTTAGGCAGTCCTATTATAGTATTGACTCCTTTATAGTTAAGTTTTGGGACTCCCCATCTCAGAGATATGTACCTTACCCTAATCTCTATTGAAGAAATACCTTCCTCTGACTTCTTTTTCAGTAAAAAGAGAAAAGATGTAGTGAAACAAGAAATGCACCTGAAAGAAGGTACATTGGTCAAAAAGCACAGGATACTTGTGGATGGACAAAATCTAGAAGAGGAAGACTTTGCCACAGAGGTAGCAAGCTCTTTGGGAGCTTTCGCTACAACCAACTTTTTTTCAGTTGATAATTTGAAAGCAAGGCTGAAACAAAGGAATCAAATGATAGCCCAGTTGCAAATCCAAATAAGTAACACAGAGAAAAATATTAGAGATGAGATAAATAAAGGATTGGAACAAGCCAGAGTTGTTGACAAACAGGAGATTCAACTGCTCAAGTCTAGTTTAGATGAGATGTATAAGAAGATGCAAGCCAGTCAAGGATAGTTCATTCAACAAGAGGAATTAGTAAGGCAGTTGCAAGATAAATTGAGTTCTATTGAAAGTCAGGTGGCAAATATAATGATATTCCAAGCCCAGGAACTGGAATTGCATCAGAAGCTAGAAGTAAAACAACAAAGTCTATTTTCTAAAGTAGAGATCATTCAAAACTATTTTCGGGAAGTAAGTCAATCATTAGAGAACATTTCTTTCAAAGAAAAGGAGGCTACAACAACATGGTCACTTTTCAAAAAGCAGTTGTATTTTCGGCTAAAGAATAAGTATTAGTAACTCCTAGGTTGTTTGTCGCAGAACAAATAAGAGGAGACATACTACTAAAAACATGGGAAGCCAATATAGCTGAGAGAAAAAGATTGGCCAAAGAAGTAAAGGAAGATTGTGAAGAGACCTTTGATGCGCTGGATAAAAAATTGCTAGGCATTGGAAAGGGCGATTGTCCTGGACTATTAGGACAAATCAATGTTATAAAGCATCAACTGAACATCAAAGAAAGCTTACATGAAGCTCAGGTTGAAATTTCATAGTTGATACAGGTCAATGTTGCACAAATGGACAAATGGCTGGTGAATCCAAACTTACAGTTACAATCAATAAAATTTGAGGATAAAAGGATTGAGGATAGGTTGTTGAAAATTCAGAGGAAGCTGTATTTGTTTGAGGCAAAGGATGCGTCAGAGCATTTGCAAAGATTAGCGTAGTTTATAAGTAGGTGCGTTGAGTGTCTTGAGCCAAGTGAAGCAAGTACTTCAAAGAAATGATGAAACGATACATGCTGCCCGTTATACTGGTGTATGTAAGAAGATAGGAAAGAAACCAGTGAAACGGTTCAAGTATTTATTTTTGTAACCATTAAATATCTAAGAGTAAGGAAAGTTCCAATCGTCTAGGGTTAAGAACCTTTGTATAAATATAATTTCAAAAGACTTAGAGAAGGATTTTTTTCTGGCTAATTGTAGCAGAGAAATTTCTCCTTTACAAGAATTAAGACAAATGCAAACCAAAGACTCCATATTCTGTCAATCCTAAGTTATGTGTTCTTCTGTTCTTTCATATTTAGCACCATTTCTTATATATCTTTGATGAATGTCTAACTACAACTTAGTACAACATATATTGTAGTTATATGCTTATTTAGTCATCTGATTGTTCACAGATTTTCCTCTATATTTTCTATTAGCAGACACAAGACCTGTGAATTGTTTAGATTACCATATTTTATGCTTCATTAAAGGTTACTCGTCTAATTTCTTCTTCGGTCACAAAGTGAGATTCTTCCATGATTGATGCCTCACGTTGTTTGAACAACTTTATGTTTTCTTTCATCATATTCATTATTTTCAATTTAACTCAGATACGAGAAATGACCTCTGAAATTGTTATATTATTAATTTAAATTTAGGAACTTTTCTCATATAATCTAAAATAGAAACAACAAACTTAAAAACAACAGATCTTTAAACCTTCTTTTCCTCCATGACTGTACCTATTGCAAGACAACCTAATATAGCGCCCGACCTCATAGATCAAACCAACATCGCGTTAACCTTGTTTAATACTATCCTAGAGACAACCACCACCCGAGTTGAACTTGAACGTTCATGGGAAGCCATTGAACATGACATAAGCATCCAGGAAAGATTTGAAGCTAGACAAAGACAACTCATAAATCAGCCATAGCTTTTTCCCTAAAGAACTATTTTTCTTTTTATATATTTTAAACCCTCTTTACTTTTTCGGATGCCTGGACTTTATACTTTAAAGCCTTAAGTATAAACTCTGGAACAACAGTAAGGTTGGAAATAAGAAAGGTAGAGTCAAATTTCCTTGTAGGTTATGTGAAGGAAGTTATCAAACTTACCTTTTCCCTCGTATGGATGTGGCTTCAAGTTTGTTGGAAAAGATTGCTAATGTCCAACAACAACTTCCAATTGCTTACCATATAAATTCTCTCCCAACCTGCCATTGGTTGATGAACTGGTCAATCCAGTTCCATCATTGATCAATTTGGTTGATCAAGTGATCGATCCAATTCCATCATCGATCGATCCCACTCTTCCCTTGAAGAGTGGAGTAGATAATTCTCATGTCTTTCTTGTTACTACAGATTCTTCCGAAAAAGGGGGGATTTCACCCATTCCAATGGAACCCCCTCCAAGTAATGAAGTAATTTCCTTTGATTGGAATAGACTGATGGCACCTCGTCTTCCTTCCAACATGCCCTTTCAAATAATTGTGGAAGTTTGTGATATACACATATGTCACTCTATTATAGACGAAGGGGATTCTATTAGCATTTTGTTCTCGAACGCTTGACAAGCTCTTGGTTCCCCTCAGCTTGTGCCGATGACTCATAATTTGTTGGCTTTTAACAGAAGAGACAATGAATCTTTAGGGATCCTTCCTCGGTTACCTATTACCTTAGGAGGGAAAACTATCCATATTGACATGATGGTAGTCCAAGGCCCTTTGGAATTTAATTTTATCCTAGGGAGGGACTATGTTTATGCTATGAAATTTGTTGTGTCCACACTTTCTCGAGTGATGTATTTCCCTCATAATGGAAACATAGTGACCATTGTCCAACTTTCATTCATTGGACCTCATATGATGACCAACCATCCGAATTCCCTGAACATTCCTTATATGCAAGAGGTATCCACCCTGCCACAAGTTAATTATGTAGCAACATGTTCCATGCTTTCAACTACCGATGAGAAGGAGCCTCTCACTGTATGCTCATCGTATTTGGATTTAAATTCGACAGTTGACATGGTAACTCCCTCGTTAGGGACCTTGGAGTATTTTATTCCCCCTGTTGATCCAAGTAAGTTCCTTACCATGTATTCCTTCCATAATATTGTTCTTCCATATGATGAAGATCTCTTGGAAGCCATGGTAGAGAGTGATGAGCATAGTTTTATATTCGGTTCCAAGCTCATTAAAAAATGAAACCGGTCTTGAGAAAAGTTCATGTTTTTGTGTTAAGATCATTAAAAATGAATCAAAGGTCTCAAGAAAAGTTCTTGTTTCTGTGTCAAGCTCATTAAAAATGAATAAGAGGTCTCGAGCAAAGTTCTTGTGTCTGTGTCAAGCTCGTTAAAAAAATGAAACAAAGGACTTCGAGCACAATTTCATTCTCTGTTTCAAGATGGTTAAAAAATGAATCAGACTACGAGCATACTTCATCGTCCTTGAATATCATTGAACCATGAAGAGTCATCTTTTGAGTGGTAGTTTACCCCTTTTCCAGCCTTGTAAGACTAACTATGAAAAATGTATGCTCTAGTCAATCATGACTAGAAGATTTCTCCCTTGTATTTTTTTACACTTTTCGGGCTTGGGGGACTAAATTTATGAAAAGGAACACCCATGGAGTCATCTTTAAGATCTTTTTAGTCTCTCTAAAAATGAAAATATCACCGGGTTTTCCTTCTTTGGACTCGTAAAACATGCATTGAAGCACCCATACGGGGCTGAACCCCTCCTTCTTTAGGTTAGTTAAACATATCATGAGGGACTCATCTAAGATGAGCTATACTGAGCATCTTTTATCCTCCTCAAGCTTGTTTAATAAATAAATAACTACTCACCAATCATGGCAGGGGAAAAAATTGAAGGAAGTGGGTCAAGTTTTTGGAAATCATCATGGCAGTTGTTTGTTGTCACCCTTGAACATGGCACCTGTTTGCGTCTCATCTTAAAGTTGGATAATATGCTTGTCTCACACCTATTTGCATCTCATCTTATAGTTGGATAATCTTCTTGTCTCTGATTCATACCAATTCCACGAGTCCTCATGCTACTTCATCTCACTCGAAGAGTTCCCTGGTGATCGTTGCACTATGTTTTGGTCTATCTCTCAGTCGATTCAATGCTGCCAAATCAATTTTCATGCCTCACAATGTTCCATGGAAGTCTTACCATATTTCATCCTCGTGTCAGTCCACACTCATTTTATCTATCATCTTACATCACTTCAGTTTTGTGTCGATGATGGGGGATACATCATGGCCCTCCTTTGACGAGTCTATTCCTATCGACTTCAATACATTATCCAAGAATTATAATTAGAAACCAATTAGTACCTTAGAGCCTGCATGCCTCAATGGAAGGTTTCCTCGCCTTCGACAATAGGTTTACCCCATTGACCTCTGATCAAATGATTGCACATATGTTTGAATTCAAATCATTTATTCACATTTGTTGGAATGTAATAGGGTACCTTGGGAGTCATTTTTGTCATTGGTGATTTCCTTCGCACTCGTTAATGGTATACACTAATGACCGGTAATCAAGTGGTTTCTACCATGTTCAACATCAAGTCATCTATTCACATGGCTAGATTCGTACTATTTTGGAATTGGGATGAAGACCTTAGGTTAGGACTTCACTCTATTATGTGCTTTACCCAGGCTGTGATAGACATCATTTGAATATGTAGAATATTCCAGTATAACCACCATATTGGCAATCTCACTGATGTATATGTTGTTACATAGATCCACTTTGTATTGGTTTGCGGCTATGTTGTTTTGTCATATTGTAGCTCCACTGTGTATTCTTTTGTGGCTACGACTTAATCATGTCATGAAGTTATGGATCCACATTGTATATTTGGTGGTCATATCCTTAGTTAGTACTTTCATGGATCCACAATGTATTGGTCGGTGACCATGCTTTGAGTCAGTTTATCCAAGTATGGGTATGCCCACCTCGAGGATGATATATATTTATTGTTTGATGTTTGCTTGCAACTTCCACCCGACTTTCTTATTCCAATTCCTTGATGCACACATTTTTGTAAAGTTTTTCAGCTATCAACTTCTCTTCTCACCTCTCACTTTAGAGGGCATCTTTTACACACCAATTTGTCACACTTAGTCACACCTATTTACACCTAAGTTTCGCAAGTGTCGTAATGTTTCGTATGCACCTTACTAAGTTTCGCATGCACTTTGTCAAGTGTCTTATGCACCTTACTAAGTGTCGCATGCACTTTACTAAGTGTCACAACACCTTGACACCACGAAATAATTTTTTTCACAATCCCTAGTGAGTGTGGAGGAGAAATTTATCATATGAAGGTCAAAATACTATGTGCACATGTATTATTATTTTTTATTGAAAAAATGAAATTAATTTAGTGTGAGAATCCACCTCACATTTAGTTTCCAAATCTCAAGGAGAAGTTGAGAGTCTCATGGATGGTTGAGATATTCTCTCAAACCAAATCCTAATTTTGTGGATCTTGAGAGATATTTTCTCCCTAAAAATCTTGGAGATCCCAATTTAGTGGATCTAGTGAGTGATCTTCTCCATGGTGGTTAAGCCTCCCAATCCTATATATTGAGAGCATTTCCATGGTGAAAGGGGGGAAGGAATCCATTTTAAGCATAATCATTTTGATCTCAAGACTTTCATGGAAGGGATGGACTGGAGAGCTTGGAGAAGATTGTTGCAACAACAAAGGTGATTTGTAAGTGCCTTATTTATTAGCTTTCCATTAATATCAACTTAGCCTATTCCTTTCACTATGTTGCTCATGATAGTGTCTATGCTTAAGTTAAATGTATTATAGATAGATTTAGTTCTTACCTAACAAGATCTAGTAGAAGTAGAAAGGTTTGCCTCTTGTTTTGCAAGTCTCTTTGATCGCTGAAGGAATTGGAGCAGTGAGGTAAAAGGATGGAGAAACGAAGACAAACTTCGGGAAACAAGTGAGTCTCACTTATTCTATCTAGAGGTTAATGAACTAGATCTAAAAGGAAAGTAGTAACCATTTGTTTGCTTTTGTATTTGGACCAAAGAAGGGGTCTTGGTCCAAAGGGGAGTTCAACCTGTCCGGAGGATGAAATTTCTCACAACAATAGGCTCTCTATTGCCTCTACTCTTTTCAAAAAAGGTACAACCCCAAGTTGAGGCTATGATTCCACATGATGAAATAACCTATGGCTATCTCTAATCCTCTCATATAACCCAATTTTCCTAGAACTTATAATTTGTAAAATATCACAACATTCCCAATCCACCAAATCTCTTTCCCCTTTATCATATACAACGCAAGGAATGGGATCCCCTTATTTTATCTATAGTCCTTTGAGTGATACCATTTACCTTCTAGGTTGCAACCCAGATTGGATAGAAAATATCTCTTCCAAGGACTCTCAGGAATCTTCGCTGTAATGGGGTTTTTCTCAATGACAATAATTCCTCATGCATATGGGCATAACTCCCACATAGTTTTCATAATAGCCATACCCATCATTGTTAATTGTGTTTATCCCAAGTGGTTTGTGCTAAGGGGTGTTCCCCCCCGCCTAGGTTCAAGTCCCACAAGTGACATGTCGAGCTCTTAAATGAGCATGCTATCTTAAACGCCTCGACTTTCTAAAAAATCTATTTTACCCTGGGTACCATCCTTGAAATGAGGGGAAGTGCCCGATGGGTTTCCCAGGAAGTATTCCAAGGAATAAATATCCATACCCATCATTCTATATAGTCATATAATGATAACTTAGGCTCTTATAAAACCTCCAAGAAGAATGATGGAAAAATCTCTCACAACAACCAAAAGTCATGGATTATATTTTCATGCTAACAACTCAACAAATGTTTTCATGCCTTCCCAAAAGGAGAGATTAACTCATTCATAGGTATTATGAAAGCTAGGGTGACCTAATAGACATGATGAATGCAACTCTTCTCATACATCTTGTTTTAAAGCAAAATTCTTGAGCAGAACAATGTTCCCTTTATTCTGCAATGTATCTTGCTGCCATGTATAACCTTTAGGAGGGTTTGGATCTTCCTTAAGTCAATGGATGAGTTGAAATATAGTGTCATTTTCCAACCATTATTTATGGGCTTAATCATGCCAACCTAGAATGGGGAAGGATAAGGTAAAGAGGGATCTATCCTCCTCAAATTGCCTAGATAAAGTATCAACCACCATATTTTATCTACCCTTCTTATATATAATATCATAATCATACCCAAGCATCTTAGTGACCCACTTATGATGCTTTGGTGATGATAACCTTTGTTCTAGAAAATACTTTTGACTATGATGGTTGATATTAATATGGAAACAAATTCCATTGAGATGTGGGAACCATGTCTCCACTACATAAAGGATCACCTTCATCTCTTTCTCATATGTGGATTTTCCAAAATTGTGTTCACACAATTATTTACTGGTGAATGGAAATGTATGCCCTTCTTGCATCAAGACCACTCCAATACCTTTTCCCAAGTAATCACACTCGAAGAAAAAAGTCTTCATAAATTCAGGCACAACTAATATTGGAGTAGTGCATATGTCATCCTTTAAAGGTGAAAATGATTTCTAAGCTACCTTGCCCCATACAAGTGCATTATTTTGAGCTGGGTGGTTAAGGGAGCAACGGATTTTTAATATTTTTTCACAAACTTCCCATTCTAGATTGTAAGTCCTAAGAATCCACACAAACTCTTTAAGATCTTGGGGTGAGGCTATTCTTGCATAGCCACAACTTTCTTGGGATCCACTCACACCCCATCTTAAGTGACAAATGTGACCCAAGCATTCAACATATGAAGATCCAAAAGCACATTTGGAACATTTTAGGAACAATCAGTGGTATCACAAGAGTTGAAAGGATCTATCAACATGATCTATATGGGATTCTCAAGTTCTATTGCAGATCAATATATCATAAAACAATACCAACACAAAATTGCATAGGAAGGGTTAATTTTTTTTGTTCATGAGGCTCTGAAAAGTGGATTGAGCATTGCAATATCCAAAGGGCATCACTAAAAACTCATAATTACCTTCATGTGTGTGAAAAATTGTCTTAGGGATGTCCTCCTCCTTCATCCTTATTTGGCAATATCCTGAACGAAGGTCCATTTTAGTGAAAAACTTAGCTCCATGAAGTTCATCTAAGAGATCGTCAATACTACTAGAATAGTAAATTTGTCCTTAATGGCCAACTTATTGATAGCCTAAAAATTAGGACACATGCACCTATTGCCTTCTTTTTTAATACCATAACCACATGTGATGAATAAGGGCTAGTATTGGGACATATGACTCCAATCTATAACAATTATTGAATGATATTTCTATTTCATTCTTTAGTACAAAAAGGCGCCTACATGGAACACATTAGGTGGTTGATATCTTAGAACCAATGGGATACCATGGTCATTCTCACCACATGAAGGAGGTAAGCCATGGGGTGTGCCAAATATGCGTTGAGGTTTAGATATGACCAACTGCAAATCACGGTGAATCTATTATGGGAGGGTGTCCACCACTTGTATGGCATGAAACAAGGAAATAATCATTGAGTGACATTTCTTCAATAACTTCTCCATATGGTGAGAGGTAATAATTTTAGGGGAACTAGATTGAAGCCCATTGAGTGTATGTTTCTACCCGCCTTTAGTGAATTTCATATATAAATTACTTAAATCCATGATCACTAGTCCCAAAGTGTGTAACCATTTTGCATTGAGGATTACATCACAACCACTCATTTCAATAGAAAACGTGTGAGTTTTGAGATGATACTCATCCATTTGAAGTCTCATATTTTCAAATCGTCCTTCACATTTCATCATACCCCCATTGAATATCACAAATTAAAAATTATGCATGGCATCGACATAACATTGGGTGTCTTCTACCACTCTCATATGAATGAAATTATGGGTGATGCCGATATCAATCAACACAATCACCTTTCAATTCTTGATGTTCCCAAATCAAATTCGAAGAAAAAAAAGATAAAGCATGGAAATAAATTTGAGGTTCTTCACAAGTCGCTGGTAAGGTTGTTATATGTTGAGTATGAGGGGTGTGTCTTCCAATTCCTATTCAAGAGTGTCTTCAACTATAATATCTTTTGATTGGTCTTGAGGTGGTACATCCATTTGAAATAATTTATACTCTTTACATTTGTGCCCTTTGAAACACAACTCATCACAGTTATATCAAAGTTAGAGGCATTTGCATTTTTCCATATCTTCCAGGACAACTTTTGGATTCTTAGGGGTGAAGAGTTGGAGGGGCTGGTGAGAGTTGCCAAAAGAGGGAAAGATTGAGAAGTGAATAGGATTCTTTTGGTTTGGGAATTGATGATCCATAAATGAGGGACTTATATCCCACTTGATTCACTAACACAGATACTATGCATAGCACTTATTCTCTTTACCTTAGTCTTGTACATGGTTCTTTGTCTCCAACAAGGCTGCTAGGCCTATTCCTTTGCACTGTACAAGATATCTATATTTAGAAGGATACTATGCTCCTTTTCGTTGTGCAAGGATCTTTTTTATTCCTTTTTCTCAAACTTGCCTGCACAATACAACCAATTGTTGTCTTGTATTCCACTCAACTCTCTAAGTTGAAGTTATGGTCTTCAACACTTATCTTTTTGATGAAGTTTTGAGTGCCAACTTCTCTTTCATGGTTGACCAGTGAACAAGGAATGAGAGTTGTGTTTACATTGTTTGGTTTCCAAACCAATTACTTCTCATACACCGTTTAATGTTAGAGGAAACCATCAACCAAAAGACCAGCCATGAATTAGATTGATGAACATTTCAATGAGTTGACCCAAGATATGGAAAAGTTGACTAGGCTAGTTTGAATTGACTAGTGAGTAGAGTTGACTAGGAACAAGTCAAGCTGATAAAAAATGAGAGTAATTTGACCAGTTAGAAGTTGAGTCGACCAAGTAATGAGTCGACGAGGAAGGTGAGTTGACTAGGTAAGGAATCAACCAAGCTTTTAAGGTGAGTCAACCAGGTAAGAAATCGACCAATATTGTAAGGTGAGTCAATCAAGTAAGTGAAAATTGTCCAGTCAAAGATTTGGGCACCCAACATAGTTGCATATAGACCGTACAACTGCGTATGGCCTATGCAAAGAAAATAATAGCCCAACAATTAAGGATTCGACCCAATTGTTGTAAAATTGACTAGACCATATACTAAGTGGACCAAACTTGAAATAAAATGGCCAGGTAAGTATGAGTCGACCTAAGGATGAATTGAATCGACCAACTAAGTATTGAAACACCCAATAATGAGATGGTACGGCCTGCGAGAATGGTAATTGGTTTTGGAAAATGAATTGAGTAAACACGGCTTGAGAATGTAATAGTTGGATTTGTAAGCACAACAAACAATCACATTAGTCACCCAACCATAATTTAAGGCGTCCAAGTAAGGTGCAATTCAACCAATAGTTAATAAAGTCTACTAGTAATGAAGTAAATCACCCGACTACGTGTAGAGTCACCCAGGTAATGTAAATTCGACCCAACATTTAATTTAGATGCCCAAGGGAATGTGAACTTGTCCTAGGCAAAGAAACAACTTATAGAAAAGTGCTAAATCGACCCAAGCAAGGAAAATTCCACTCAACAATAAAGAAATCGCTCAAATATAGAGAACAACTATAGGGAAAGAGAAAAATCCTAAGAAAAATCCCAACAACCATATTAAACCAATTTAGAAACTCCCACAAGAGTGCAACAACCAAATAATTGAAGGAATTTTCAATCACTTCCTAATTAATTTAGTAAGCAACTGAATAGTTGTACATTTAATTATCAATCCGAGGTCGTATTGAGCTTATGAATTGTCGTGCACCGTATATGCAAGTATGATGTTGTAATTGCCAATGAGTTGTAGTACTTCTAAATGAATGTCACAAGGTAATATGTAAAGATTCTATATCAAGTCACGAAATTAAACCACATGATCAAATCCACACTTGCAAGAACAGAAACACAGTTTTGTAGGAAAGTAAATATCACACTTGCAGGAAAGTAAATATCACACTTTCAGGAAAGTAAATATCATGCTTGCAGGAATTAAATCACACAAGCATCAAAGGTGACTTGTTCAAGTATTAAAATGATATTAATTAATGTGACAAACATATGATGGTTCATGTACTTAAATGTATCAAACTTCAAGCTATAGGAATCAAACCACATTGTGCTGTAAAAAAAGGAAATAAACTGTCTCTAAATACAAACCACACAATTGTTAACTAGAAATATAAATGTTGTAATGTGAGTGCAGAGTCACAACAATAGGAGTTGCAAAAACAAGTGCTGCAACAATAGGAGTTGCAACACATAATATATTAGAGTTACAACACATAAGATATTAGAGTTACAACAAAGTTTTAAATAGAGGAAGTTTTGGAAATAAATGAAAATAGATAAGAGATGATACAACTACACATTAGTTGATTAGAATAAAAGGTTCTGCAACATCAAAATTGAGTGGTAGAAACATGAGTTGCAACAATGGAAAAATACCAGAGTTGCATCAAAGTGTTAAATAGAGGAATTGTTGTAAATAAATGAAAATATATAAAAATATTCTACAACTACTTCTATAAAATATAGAATATACAAACAATAATGAGCTAAGGAGGGGGCCCTACCTCCTTAGATGAGGTACTGGTTTATGAATGTAGTAGGGCACTTAAATTATCAACACACCATTACTTGAATGAGAGTAAAATGAAACTTTTATTGCCAAAAAATGCATAGATCAATACAATCCTATTCACTATCTTTCTTCTACCTCTTCTCTATCCTCTCGGCTTAGAGAGAGAAGGGGTATTTATACACAATAAGTTATTCCTAAAATAATCAAGGAAATCAATGAAAAACTACGAGAATGAGGTCATTCCATCTCGTTACATCATTTCCTCCAAAAGATAGCAAATATCATGCACATGCTGACCTAATTAGCCACATGGCAAGTGTCGGCTGAGTCATTCATTCCTTTTTGTATGCCCAATTTCTTTTGTTGTTTCGTGTGTGAAGGAGTTGGTCGTTTGACTACCTAGCTGATCCTTGTATGGAAATTGTGCGGTTGAATGGTGTGTTGTTACAACATGTGTGGATTTACAACACTAGACTCAGATTTGCAACAACGGTCTTTTAGTGAGAGTTGCAACAATGGTGAGAGCCGCAAAAATGGAGAGTTGTAGAAATGGTCCTTTAGTGAGCCATAAAAATATTTGCAACACAGTGAGAGTTTCAGAAAGAGTCAGAACAACATTGAAAGTTGCAACAAAGGAAAGAGTCACAACAATGGAGATTTGCAACAATGGTGTCATCAACCAAGAGTTGTAGTAGCTCATACGCAGGAGTTACAACTCTTGTGTTGGGAAGGTACCTATGTATCCTTGTTCCTTTAAACCACTGTTAGCATTGAAAGGTGATATTCTCCTAAAAATGCATAAGAATAAGTATTGAAATGGCATGTTGAGAGAATCATTATACCTTGACCAAAAATGCATCATTGTGAATGAAAAGGGGTATTAATATAGAATGGGAATGGGAAAAAGGGTGTACAAAAAGCATTGGATGGGTGCTACAAAGATATCAATTTGAGAACTCATAATCTCCCCCCATCCAAATTCGTTGCATGTCCCCATGCAGCCAAACAATTATTTTCAGTGTGAGAGGGTGAGAATCCCTTGGAGGTTACTGATCTCATCATCGGTTTGCCCTTCCTTAGGAGTAACAACTTCTTCCTCATCTTGGTATCCTTCTAGAATTATAGCCAAACCTTCTCCTAAATTTTCCCTTGCTGGTTCTTGTGTGACAATAGGAGAATTTTCATCCGTTGGTTGAACAAGGTGACTTTCCTTTGTTGGTTCTTGTAGGACAACATGGCAACTTTCCTCTATTGATTCTTGTGGGACAATAACGTGACTCTCCTATGCTGGTTCTTGTGGGAAAAGAGGGCGACTCTCCTCTTTTGGTTTTGCAACAATGGATCTTTCTTCCTAGCAAGGTAGTCTAACCTATCCAAATGCATTTATTTTCTGAGCTCACCCCCCAACAATTTGACAGACGTTTGAATATTTCTTTTCTTCTTTTCAAGCATCTTATTCTTCCTTAAAAGTGATGCATATAAGGGCACAAGAAAAGTGATACTTGTTGTCTTAGCTTTCTTGATCTTGTCTAGCTCTGGGGTAGCAGTGGCCTCATTTTCTTTCAGAGTTGCAACTTCTTCATCATCTGTGTAGACCTCCAAAATTGTAGCAAGGCCCTCTCCTAGGGTTTTCCTTGTTGGTTCTTGTGTAACAACAAGGTTTTATGTCCCCATATCCTCATTAGGCATGAACCTGAAAGAGTTTTGACCATTCCCCCATCATATCAACAATGTGACATTCCCCTACTGGTTTTGGTGTGCCAATATGGTCCTTCTTGTTGGTTGTGGAGCTTGATTATCTTCCTGATTTAGAGGCCTTTTACTTTCAGCCATGTTTATACCCCATGAAGTATTTACACCCCAGAAGTATAAACACTCTTCCACGCGGGGGAGTGCAGGGGGGGGGGATACCCCCTCTGCGGGGTCCGGGGGGTCTGGGGGGCAAGCGGGCCCCCAACGGGGGTTCAGGGGGGAATCCCCCAAAGGAAAAATTGCCTTGTAAATGTATATTGTAATTTCATTGTAAATCTGGACCATTCATTATAAGGTCGCAGATCCAATGATAGAGATTATGTTAGGGTTTTTTTCCCTAGAAGGCAACCCTCTTTTATGAGGGAAATTTATTGTGGCTATGGTTGATGGCGAATATTGTATTCTAAGATAGGACATTGTGAGAGAAAGAAGAGGAAGTTACAATGGGTTTGATGTAGGTTGTATCCCTTCATATGCTGGATAATAATAAAGGAAGGACCTGGCAATTTCTCTGGTGGACATAGCCCACACTGGGTGAACCACGTAAATCTGTGTCTCTATTGTATTGTGTATCTTCTGTGTTTT
>JASDQU010250359.1:0-14023 GCA_032191745.1 Picea mariana | reverse complement strand
AAATTTCTAGCTCAGCCTATCATCACCACTTCCAAAAATAATATCATCAACATAAAATTCAATTAATAAAACACTATCTTGAGTTACCTTAATGTAGAGGTTTTTGTCTGCATTTCCTTTTTTGAACCCTTGCTGATGTAGATATATATCCAGTCTAGAATACCATGCTCTGGGGTCATGTTTTATACCATACAAGGCCTTCTTCAACATGAAAACATAATCTTCATTCTCTAACAACTGAAATCCTTCTGGTTTCTTAATGTATACTTCTTCTTCTAGTTCCCCATTCAGAAAAAGTTGATTTCACGTCCATCTGATACACTTTAATATTCTTGGAGCATGCATAAGCTAGGATCAATCTGATTACTTCCATTCTGGCAACTGGGAAAAATGTCTCTTCAAATTTGATACCTTCAGCTTGTCTGTATCCTTTACATACCTATCTAGCTTTGTTCTTGGTAACCTGTCCATTTTCATTCAATTTATTTCCGAAGACCCACTTTGTGCCGATCACAGTCTTGTACCTTGATATTGGAACCAATTATCGAGTGTCATTCTTCTTTATCTGATCCAACTCTTCATCCATGGACTTTATCCAAAATTCATCCTTGTTGGGTTCTTCAAAACGGTTTGGTTCAATCGAGGATAAGCATGCTAGGTGTAGTTGTTCTAGTGAATGAATTATTCTTCTAGTCTTAGCTCTTGCATCTTTGTTCTTGATAATATGATACGAGGGATGATTCTTTTGTATTTGTCTGCTAGGTGTCTTTGGAGGTACTTGTTGTTCTTTCTCTTCTACTTCTATATAATTTTCTTCATCTTCCCCTTCTTCTACTTCTTCATCCTTTGCTTCTTCTTCGTAAAATTGTTCCACTAACTCCTTTTCTTCTTCCTTTATTTTCCATCAACCTATCTCATCAACTGTTACATTGATGCTTTCCACAGCTTTGTTGAGCTTTATATTGAAACATTTGTATGCTTTCCTTGTACTTGAGTACCCAACAAGTACGCCTTTGTCCACACGAGAATCAAAATTTCCCATTTTTCCATCTTCTCTTTTGATGTAGCATTTGCTTCAAAAAACTCTCAAGTGCTTCACATTCGTTGGTCTTCCTTTCCATAGCTCATAGGGAGTTTTATCACTGTTGTTTCTGAGTATTATTATGTTTTGAATGTGAATTGTTGTATGCACTGCATGTGTCCAAAAGATATATGTCAACTTAGAATCCATTAACAATGTTTGATCCATTTCATGTATTGTCTTGTTCTTCCTTTCAACAATTTCATTCTGTTGAGGTGTCCTAGCAATGAAGAATTTCCTTGTTATTCCATGCTTGCTGCATAAATCCATAGATTCCTTTGAAGTAAAATCTCCTCCATTATTAAATCTCAAACATTATATTTTTGAATTCATTTCATTTTCAACCATTTCCTTGTATACCTCAAAGTTTTCAAATGCTTATGATTTCTTCCTGAGAAAAAAACTGCAGTCATCCTTATATAATCATCAACCAATAACWTAAAATATTGCTCACCTTTTAAATCCTTTATTCTRGTTGGTCCAACTAGATCAGTATACACAATTTTTAGCGGTCTTGTTGTGGATTATTCCTTTGATTTGAACTTGGTCTTTGTTTTCTTTTCTTGTTGACAATGCTAGCATAATGTGTTGTTTGGATTCGTGATCTGGGAAATTTCTCTGATTGCTTCCTTTTTGCTGGATTTTTCGAGGTTATCGAAGTTTATGTGACCCATTAGTTTGTGCATAACCAAACTTCATCTTCCTTTCCTAGACAATACTTTTCATTTCCAATTTCACTTAATACATATATGTTGCTTGAAATTCTTACAATTGTTGCAACCAATTTTCCTGAACATACTTTTCTTATCTCGCACATCTATGAATCGAACATAAGTTTGTGACCTTGGTCACACATTTGAATTACATTTAGAATATTATGTTTCATATCTTCCACTAGTAGAACATTTTCTTCCTTGGTGTTCTTGTTTCCAAATTCTCACTGTGTCCTTTGCAATGATTCTAGTTGATTCATCGTTTCCAAAGGAGACCGATCCATATCTTTCATTTCTCAAAGTAAGAAACTTGTCCTCATCACCGATCATGTGCTTTGAGAAGCCACTGTCAACATACCAACCGCGTTTCTTCTGTTTAGCTTGTAGAGAGAGTGTGCATTCTTCATTGTTATACTGATTCTTCTTTCTTATCCATATTCTATGCCAAGGTTCCTATCCGTGATTGTTGTTATTCTGTTGTAATTCTCTAGGAGGGACTATCATTCTACAGTATTTGGCCATGTGTATAAAGTTGTTGCATTTGTAAAATTCCACTTCAGTGCTCAATAATTGAAAACTATTGTATGTTCTTCTTTGTGTTTCACTAGGTCTTCTTGGATAACCATTTTGTGAATGACTTTCAAAGTTGTTTCTATTTCTTCTATTTGCTCTACAATTTACAACTTTATGTTCAAAATGATTACATGATTCATATTTACGAGAAGAACGAAATGAAACCAAATATTTATAATGTTAACATAGAGACATAGTGAGCAATAACAAAGATACAATAAAACTTGACTTCTATTCAATAATAAATATGTTGAAAATTGTAAAATGCAAACTGAAAACAAGCTTGCTAGAATGGTGGCAGCTTATCTCCGAGAAGATATGTGACGGCTATGCTCCTTCACAAGAAGATGAGTACAATGAGGCTCTGGAGAACTTTTTACAATAAGGATGAATGTCAAAACCCTATACATCCAAAAAACTAACCCTAGGAGATGAAGCACCAAAATTCATGTGGGCCCCATTGGAGTAAATTAATACATTAACTTTTTGGGGTCGTAACTTTTGCATATGACCTTCGTTTAGGGTGCACGATAGCTTGTTGGAAAAGTATTGATGAAGAGATTCGCTTAGGGGGCTCAATCAAAGCCTTTGGCTATCGTTAATGTGCCCGATCGTGAAAAAACATCGTTTAGACCCTCAAACTGTCCCCAGAAGTTAAAAACTGCTACAAATAGTAAATTGCTAAAATTGTCAGAAAATTGTTTCGAGCTAGTTGGAAATGGTAGGTGGCCACAAATATCTACCTAGATCATTACTTACATAACATAACCAAAAAATATATTTTGATACCTGGGAGTTGAAGATCTTCTGAAAGGATTTACTCTTCTGAATCCTTCTTCTTCCTGAGGCCTGCTTGTTTTTGAAATCTGAATCTTCTAGGTGGAGGAGTGCCCTTGTGATCTTCCTTGTAAAAATTATTGTCTCCTTTGACTTTCTCTGTATAGCTTCTTGGATGTGATTCTTGATATGCAATTTTGGAGCTTGAGCCTCTTTCTGTCTGATTGTATCCTAGCCCAGACTTGTCATGATGTGGTCTCTGACTGTTGATAATGTTATCCAAAACCTTAGAGCTATTCTGCATGTCTTTTGTTGAAGGTATTTTCTCAATGTAACAATTTTTGCTTCCAAATTTTCAATGATCCTGTATTTTTCTTCTAATTGTTCTTTGAGTGCTTCTTTGATTTTTTTGTCTTATTCAACTTGAATTTTTAAATTAGATATCATTTTCTCTAATTATTTAGAATTTGAATTTTGTGTTTCCTCTTTTCTTTTTAGTTCCACCTATAATGATTTTTTTTTCTTCTTTTCCCTTTTTATAACATCTATGGCACTCAACAATTCTTCTTTGTATTCAACTTATGCCTCTTCATATTCTTCTTTGGTGTCTTTTTTATCGGAGTCTTCTACTCCCATGAATAAAACTTTTTCTGTCTCACTTTCAATGACTTCATCTTCATCTGATGAGGATTTGTCTTCTTTGGTGCATAAACTTTTCTTGAAGACTTTCTTTTTGGTTATTTTTCCTTTGTATATTTGTTTGTTATTTGAATCATATTTTTCATTTCATTTCTTTTTTTATGAGGAAATTTGTTAGCAAAATGACCAATACCATCACAATTAAAACAAATCAATGGAAGCTTACTTCTATATCTGTCGCTGGTTCCCTTTTTCAGTCTTTTGACGAAGTCGGCTACTTCTTCATCGTCTTCTAAGATTTCATTGTTGCTACTATCATCTTTTTCCTTTTGCTTTCCCTTTTGATTTGAGTTCTTGGATGCTTTGAATGCTGCTTCTTTTGTAACTGGATTCTCCTGTTCAATTCTCACTTCATAGGCTGTGAAAAATCCATGTAGTTCATCCATGCTTATTGAATATAGAACTGTTATTTCTTCTAGTGTTGAGACCTTATAATCAAATCTCATTGGAAGATATCTTAATCCCTTTTGAACAATTATAGATTCATCAACTTCTTCTCCCAATTCTCTGATTGCATTCACTGTTTCATCAACTCATAAGAAGTAAGTTATAATATTCTTATCTTCCTTCATCTTCAATTTTTCAAATTGACCTCTATAAGTTTGAATATTTGTTTCCTTGAATTTTGCATTTCTTTCATAAATATTTTAAAGTTTGTCCCAAATTTCCTTTGCGGAGCTGCAATGCATAACTTTTCCATATACTGAATCATCAAGACCATTCAAAAGTGCATTTTTTTCTTTTCAGTTATTTAGTCCGAGTTTCCTTCCATTGTCATTTGTTGGTGGAACTGTTGGGTCTTTATATCCATCTACAAGTGATTTCCAAACCTCAAATCCCTGTGCTTGTACATATGTCTTTATCCTTATGCTCCAAAATGCATAGTTTTCTCCATCAAACTACATGGTATTCCATTTTTATACATATTGTTTCTCTCCATTATCTACCTTTCAATGGTTACATTATTTTTTGAAGGAACGTGCTCTAATACCAATTGTTGGATTATTGAGAGGGGGGGTGAATAAATAATAGAGATTTTTAATCCTTTTAATCATAATATGTAAGTGTTATTTATCTTTATGATCAATATAAGATTATTATCCAATAAGTGTAGGGTGATAAGCCATGAAGAATGAACAATCATACACATACACAATACACCAATATTTTTATGTAGAAACCCAATGCGGGGGAGAAGCACATAATGTTTTTTCTTATATGTATTTAAGGATAACATTCATTGGAAGCACCRGMTTCCTTCATTTTCCAACCGCAATTGGAAGAAGGCTATGACCCCTTATATTTTCAGGTTACAATTTGAGGGAAGCTCCAAATTCCCAATTCTCTGGATACAACTAGGAGGCTATAACCCCCTATGTTCTTTGACTACAACCGGAAGGTTGCTACAACCACCTATCCTTTKCCCGTCCTGCCTCCCTGAGATATAAGTGAAAATATGAAACCACTGCCACACTTTCATTGTGAGATATACCACTGTAAACCTATACCAATCCATGCCAACAAMCTATAACCAACATGTACCAATATCATGTGATCAACCTGTACCTGTAATCTTTCTGTACCAACAAAAAACAATAGGTATCCGACATGTTTGTGTTGCATMTCRTGTATGTACATGAYYTGTCTATACTKCATCCTATGTATGTACGCAACTTGTCTATACTGTAGCCTACATAGGCCTTCTAAAAACTAGGGTTTTCACCTTCCTAAAAAACTCTGCCCCTTTGCTGACTCTGTCACATCAACTTGCAACCTGACACTCTGTCCAAACTATAGTTGTGCCCTATGCATACATCCTCATGCATATCCCTTAACCAAGTGCATCTATATCTCTCTAGTCATGTGCCATACATGCGTGTATAATAATGAACAAATGTAATAATCCTCACATGGACTAGACATCAAACCCTCACTCATATACAACCTTACACTACATCAACAACTTCACAACTACTTCACAACTATAATCTCTCAACCATGTACCACAAAAACCCTTAACCATATGCCAAGAAATACAAGATGTGCCTCAACACTAACAAGATGTACCAATGATATATATCAAATATACAAACACTATATTTCTATAGTTCTAGCTTATACAGTGAGTTCCATACAACCAATAGCCTCTCTAGGAAAATCCTCAAACCCACAACCATTTCTCATGTAGACAACAAAATCCAACTACACATAGAAATAAAACATACCTTTTGAACTTGTGGATAGATCTGTTGTACCTGATCACTGTAGACCTTCATGGGAGCTTGCTTTCAGACTCTAGAGACCTGTCATCTTCATCGCCTCAAGTTTTCCTAGATTTTCTCACATGTATGTGCCATGTTATACTAACATCCCACGTATGTAAGTGCCCTTCTCCACTGTAGCTTGCATACACCTAAAAAAATAGGGGTTTTTTCAGTATTTTCTACAATTCCAAAAATTTCACTGTCAACCCTTCGCGCTACCTCAAACTTGTGTAACTTCAGAGGTATCAATGAGTACCTGTAATAAACCTTACACAATAATAGATATTCAATGCGCTCAATAGGTGTTATAGGAGAGCCTTGCTCTCTTATTTTTACTTCCATGTAGATTCCTCAAGGGGTTACCTTCTAACCAACTTAACCCAATTTCTTTCTTTTAGGGCTAACCCACTTCTAACCACTTATCCACTTATAACCGCTTTATCCACAAATAATAAACTCTCCACTTCTAGTTGCAAATAATTTATTTTTAATTATTTTATTATTGAAACAACTTAACCCATGATTAACTCCTAGTATCACCCACTTGACTAATCAACTTCTTCTAGGAGCTTCTATAATAATTTGACTTCTTTGACCTTCTAGATAACTCATGATAGTTCTCCAACTTCACAAGACCATAACTCTCTAACCATGAGGAGTTATGTGACATTCCACATATCATCAGAAATGATATGGCATGTAGTCTCTATCTAGAATAGTATTACCTGCAAATATACTAACCTTCATACCATTATACATCAAACAAACTTATGTCCCTTAACTATACTATTGGGGCTATCGAAATTTGATACCGGACTTGCTTTAAGGGTTGACATCAATGAGAACCAACCCAATTAATAAACAAGATGACCATAAAGAGTTTTGTATTCTTATGTTTATGCCCAAGGAAATATTTATCATTCCATAATTTAACTTGTGGATCTTCAGAGGTGTGGAGAGTAGAGAGGGATTGGTTCAGGGGGAAATAATGGGGTGGGGATGGTGACTACATGGGGTCTTTTTTATTTGAGAAGTAACCAGCTATTGGACTTATTGGGCTATTAGAGGCTTCCGACCAAGTAGTAGGATGAGTCGTTAAGACTTGTGCATGTATCTACTCTCTTAGACAATTGATAAAACATTCCTTGAAAAAAGTATTAGACATGCCATCGATGCGGATAGCCATCCACTCAAAAGAAGAGATGAAATCTTTGATTGTGTCATATTTTTTAATAATGGTCATTTGTCCCAAATAATGAGTTCCTATTTCAAAGTGTGCATAGAGGTCTAGGACAAATTGCGTCTAAGAAATATAACCCTTATGTGATTTGTTATGCCATTGCCACCATTTTCAACATTTATAATCAAAATATAGGACACCCACATGAAGTTTCATTAAGTCATTTAAGGTGCCATGCAAGGAAAAGTAATGTTCCATATGAGTGACCCATCCTATGCGGTCGGACCCATCAAATTTGTTGAGATTGACTTTAGGAAGTTTGTTCCATATGTGAGTCCTTTGATTATGAACAAGCGAGGTGGAGTGATTCCCACTGAGATTGGATGATTCAAACCCTTTCGTTTGGAGAGGTTGGTCTGACCATTGATAAACCAAGGATTGTGAAGTGAGGATTGAATTCTACACCACCATGAGTTTGGACATATAATTGGGTATTGGCTCTAGGTTGGCTAGTTTGTCACATGTGTCATTAGGATTTTGCTAAGCATAAGAGTGGTTGCAATCTATCTTGTGTTGCAAATCATCATAGAAAGTTTCCAGAGAGGAGACTTTGGTGGAGAAATTTGCTCCTCGAGTGGTATCCATAGAGATATAAATCCAGAGGAAAAAGATTACTAAACAATGATATCAATGCAATCAACACCATGTCCTCGATCTTTTGAGATAGATGTTTGATAGTGGTGTGGACGAGTCCACCAAAAAAACTTACTAGAAAGTGGCATCACAATGATCATCTTAACGTAGGGATTTTGTTGAGATAAATCTCAAATAAGAATGAAGGTAAAACCCATTCTTTTTGTACTTCTAATGGGTCTGTACCTATTACCATGTTAACAAAATTCCCAAATTCTCAATACTATTCCCAAATTCTCAATACTATAGAAATTCCACTCAAACTCTAAACTCATCACTCAAACGTCTCAAATTGCAATATCTAAGTATCTCACGATTTTGATCTAAAGCCAATGAAGCATCCACTTGTTTGTTTGGGTTTGGATTTACATTCGAGTTTAAGAGGTTCACGTAAAGTTTTAGTTCTCCATAAATTACATATTGATTTTTATTTTAATGTAATGAAAAATTAAAGAAAATAAATTAATTTATAAAGAATAAGAGATAACGAGAAATGAATATCAAGTTGGAGAAAATAACAAATTTCTACGTAGTCAGAAATACCAAAACTTGAAGCAATTCTCATCCTTTATTTTTCACCCCAAAATGCCTCTGAATATCGCTCTCATTTTCCCTCATTTTAAAAATTGAGTACTTCTCTTATATTGACATTTATGTGGTAGCAAAATGCTAGTGCATTTTTCGGGTGACAGTGAAGTGAATTTGAACAGAAGGTATACACATTTCTATCACGACTGATATGTGTGAAAACTCTCTACTTTTTAAGCCCATCAACATTGTGTGCCGGCCACTATTTGTCTGGCAAACAAACAGCATATATCTATTGTGATCCACCACATAAAGGGATCAAAATATTATGGTTGGATGATTATTTATACCTCTTCCAGGTCTTTTAAAGCATATAAGTCTCTGATTTGTCATTTTCAATCAGCTTTCTTTATCCCAACAAAAATGTTAAGAAATTTATATTTAACTTGATACTGAATGCAATCTACTTTTCTAAAAAACAGAACCTACCAAAATATTTACATATCATATTGGTAGGCACATGTCCCAAATATATTTAGATATGATATTGGTAGGCACATGTCCCATCTTATAATTGTAATCACGGATCATCACTGTATTGTATTTTTGTGAGAATAACTCTTCTCTGTATTTATTAACTCTTCTCTGAGATCACAACCATGAATAATGTAAAGGCACATTATAAATACAGATGAACTTAAAGTGTTTAATGGTACTTAACATATTGGCTCATCTTTGTACTGTATTTTTATAAGTACGGCTCATCGTTTAGTTGCCAGTACAACTGGTTTTTTGATTCTAATATTTAGAAACATCTATGAATAAGTTTAAGTTTGAAGAATTTAGATCTTTCTGGTAGGTCGCACAGAACCATCTCCAGTCATACCAACAAATAAAAAAAGTTAGGCTTCTCGCATCGTATTCTCTTTTTATGTTCACAGGTGGTTTACTATCGTACCAAGAATCAACGTACCAAGCATCAATTTAAGAAATTTTTCTTTCGGTTATTCCCAACAGACATGTCAATTTCTAATAAATATGTAAGAGGTGAAGATAACAAAAATGCAGAATCTTTTTGAGGTGAAATTTTGTTGCTTATTGAGAAGGTTTTGGTTAGCGTTTTTGGCTTGAGAACAGTGGGAGTTTCTGTTATCTCATGATTTTCATATTTGGATTCTATTCCAATGTATGTTATTATGTTATTAAGATGTTAGTTTGAGTTCATCTTCTAAATTTTTAGTTTTGATATTTATCAGAGTTTAAAGTGTTGAAAGATCTTTTGAATACTTTGAGTTAACTACATAAAAAAACAAAGTTTGAGTTGATTTTTCACATCACTGAAGGTGTAATGAATAAGGTGCTATTACAAAAACAAAATCTAAGTTAGGTTAGAGTTATAAATATTTAAATTTCTAAGGATTTTATTATTTATACAATTTCTATAAAATTTGGGTTATTTTAGGGTATAATAATTTTATTCTAAAGAATTTGGGGGAATCACTTTTAGAAAAAATAGAAATTGAGAAATTTGTTTTTGAAAAAAAAATAGAAAAATAACCCATAAAAATATATAGCCCCTAAAATTTTACTTACAAATTATAAAAATATACATTTTTTTATGTCAAATTTATCAACAAATACAACAGCTTTAAAATTCTTGTCCTCACCCACAAACTCACTTAAAGAAAATACAAAACATAAATTAAAACCAAAACTCCTTACTCTCACTTAAAGAGAGTAAAGATAATTAGATTGCTCATAATATTTAACAATATAGAATTGAAAAGAAAAATAACATTATCTATTAAAAAATCAAATAAAAAATAACATAAAAAAAAAAAGATAAAGATACCAAATTTCCTTATTCAAAATGTACATGAAATCACAATACCAAATTTCCTTATTCAAAATGTCCACGAAATCACAATAAGTAAAACATCATAAATCCAATACATATTCTAATAAGGAATTGATTCATCATAAATACAATACCTAGTTCAATAAGGAATTGTTTTTTCTATATATATGGTGACTATCCAAATTTATTACAATTAGTAAAATAAAAGTTCTTTAAAAATGACATGAAATTAAAAAAAAAAAAATCATTACTATTTTTTATTAATAAAATAAAAACTAAATTTTATAATATTAAATTTATAAATACATAAATAAATATATCACATTAAATTTATAAATTATATATTATGAAAAATTATAATTTACATTTAATCTAGTGTTTACAATTAATCCATTATTATCATTGTGCAATAAATTTTTTAAAATTTATTGGAGTTTTAAAATAGTTTTTACTAAAATCTGGTAAAAAATTGTTTGAATTTCAGATTTAAGTGATTGAGTTTGTATAATTTCAGTATTAAAATTGAATTCATTTATGTATTAAAATTGCAATTTAAACTAAAAATTCTTGATTTCACCAAAATCGATTTTGCAAATTCTACCTAAAATTTTCAATTTTTTTTTAAAGTTTTTAGAATCATATTTTCAAATCAATTTTTACTGAAATTTAATAAAAAATTGTTGAAATTCCAAATTTGAATGATTAATTTTGTATAATTAGAATGCTAAAATTTTTACTAAATCTATTTATGTATTAAAAATATAATTTAAACTAAAAAAAATTGGTGATTTCACCAAATCTGACAGAATTAGAGCTAAAAATTTCAAAAAAACTCATTAGATAAAGTCTTTTTAAATTGTCACTCTCAAATATTTACACATTATAAATATTGTCACTCTCAAATATTTACACAAAGTATAATACCTTTTCTCGTGACAAAAATTTCGGCATTTGAGTACTGTGGTGGTGAATATTGGAATGGCCCATCGAATATTAAAGCCTGAGCATACGAATATTGTGATACTGTCACTGTAATGAACATAGCGATTCTCCATTACAAATAGAGATGAATGCAAGGCCTGATGTGTGGCTTAAGTCTAGTGTTCGATCGGCCTGTCCACTGTATAGGCTCACCAATTTGTCTTGCGTTTTATTTTTCTGTCTGTGTGTGGCTGTCGACATGGCCGCTGAGCTTAAATCGACGTGGTCGAGTTTAAATAAAGTGACCGAGTCGAGAGTAAATGAGAGGAAGAACTCGTCGTCGGCACTGGAGAGGGTGCTGGCGAGCCCTGGTGTGAAGAACCGAAAAGTGACGGCCCTGCGGTCAAGGTCGCAGGAAGCGGTGCCCGAGATGGCGCAGTCCATTATCGACAATAACGGTGTCAATGACCCATTTTACGTCCTCGACCTCGGAGTCGTGGTGAATTTGTGGCAGAAATGGCAGGAGGCCTTTTCCCGCGTGCAACCCTTCTACGCCGTTAAGTGTAATCCGCACCCGGCATTATTGTCGGCCCTGGCGGCGCTCGGCGCCGGGTTCGACTGTGCGAACTGGGCGGAGATCGAAGCCATCCTGAAGCTCGGCGTCTCGCCCGATAGAATCGTGTACGCTAATCCCTGCAAGGCGGAGACACAACTTAAATACGCCGCTAACGTCGGCGTGAATTTAACGACGTTCGATTCCATTGAAGAAGTTGTGAAAATCAAGAAGTTCCACCCGCGGTGCGCGTTGTTGCTGAGGGTGAAGGTGCCCGACGACGACGCGGATGCCGCGCCGTGCGCGCTGGGCCCCAAGTACGGAGCCCTACCGGAGGAAGTCGAGCCATTGCTGCGGGCGGCACAGCGGTCGGGCCTGGCCGTGGTCGGCGTTTCGTTTCACGTCGACAGCGGCGTGCCGCGCGCCCGCTCCCGAGTTTACGCCGCTGCGGTCGGGGCTGCTCGGGGCGTCTTCGACACGGCTTCCCGACTCGGCCTTCCGAAACTTGGTGTTCTTAACATAGGAGGCGGTTTCACCGCGGGACCGGCATTTACAGAGGCCGCGGGTACCGTTCGAATGGCCTTGAAGACATATTTCCCGGATGAACGGGCGGTTTCAGTTATCGGCGAACCGGGTCGATATTTTGCCGAATCCGCGTTTTTGCTGGCCACCAATGTGATAGGGAAACGGGCGAGAGGAGAAGTGAAGGAGTATTGGATTAACGACGGGATCTACGGCTCCATGAGTTGCCTTATCCACGGAAAAGCTGAACTCACTGCGCTGCCTCTGGCCTGCAAATCCCGCCGTTGTAATATTTCCTGCACGGGACTGCCCAAGTATCGATCGACTGTGTTTGGACAGACCTGTGCAGCTGTGGATACTGTGCTCACCGATTACTTGTTGCCAGAGCTGGGCGTGGGTGACTGGCTTCTTTTTCCCAACATGGGCGCTTACACTTCTGCTACCTGCTCTAATTTTAATGGCTTCTCTAGTTCTGCTATTCAGACCTACTGTGCCGCGTACATGCCTTCTTAGTCATCAAAGACAACTTCCAGCTTTAATAATTGATTCCAAGCTATGACCTGCTCCGCTACTATATCGCTATTGGCTAGATGTTTTGAACTGTATGTACATAGTCGTTATTGGCGAGATGTTTTATATTGTGCTGCCTACATGTTTTGAATTGTGTGCACTTAGCTTGAGCTAATTGCCCCAGGGAAATGAGCTGACTGGGCTAATTGCATCCAGGAGTGTATTTGATATTTGCTATCAGTTATTTCAAGATACTATTTGAAAATTTAGAGATTGATGAGTGAACTATAAATTAGATTTTTTTATTATTATTTTGTATTGTTTAATAGATTTAAATTTAAAATAAATTTACATTAATTAATAATATTGCCCACACACTTACTCTTGTCAATAACCTCAAGGATTTGTCAAATGCATTGAGTGAATTTATTCACAGATTTTATATCTTTATCATTTTAATTTTTGCCAAAGACTTTGAGGATTTGTGGAATATATTAAATGAATTTATTTACATATTTGTGTTCACATGAATTAATAATATTGCCCACCTACTTATCAATAACTTCAAGGATTTGTCAAATGCATTGAAGAGTTTAACTGAACTCATAACCATCAGCAAAAGGTGTATATAGGGATTAATATTTCTTGGAAATCTAAAATTTTTATTGTTCAATCCGTTGTGAAATAGGGGGCTGGAAAAGGCCAAAAGAAATGTGGGAGGAAAGAGTATGTATTTTGTGCTCTTTCGTAAAAGTGGAAACATAAAAACATTTCATTTTAGAATGTGAGGCTTTCAAAGACATCAGGGAAAGTTATGCAGGTATTCTGACAGCTAGTTCTTGGGAGCAGTTATTGATGATGATGATGATGATTAACGTCCACTGAGACCTAATTGGTCTATCGGACCTTAAGAGAGTAAGTGATTACTTGTGATTCTTTAGAATTTTGTTTCTGTGCTTGAAAAACATTAAGAGAAGCTTTCCAAGATCACCGTACTTTTGTTGAGTTAAGAGGTTAGGAAGGTTGATAGTGTGATCAATATTTTGAAAATGAGATCTAATATGGGTATAGGCTGGACAATCTAAGAGAAAGTGTTTTTCATCTTCAACCTTCTTAGTGTCACAAAGGTGACACACTCTTTCATCCCATGG
>JASDQU010250356.1:0-16406 GCA_032191745.1 Picea mariana | reverse complement strand
GTATCTACTGCAAATTCTGTTATAAAGCCTGCTACAATACTGTCGAGCCAAAAATCTACTATGCGGGTGAATTTGTTATCACATGTTGTAATTGCTCAATATGAAATGGGGTCCACTCTAACTGTCGTATCTAGTTTGTTGCGTGGTTATCCTTCAACCTCGATATCCACTACTGAAATAAGTGTGGAAAATCACAGAAAACGATTCCATGCAGATCAGTAAACACGTACTTCTCTAGGTCTTTGTGCAGTCTTATTCTAGGGTTTTTGTTATCTTTCTGCACAAGCTCTAGCTCCTTTGTCTTCAACTAGCTTTCGATCTCTTCTTTTGTGGGATTCCGTGGTCTCAACATCCTCTTCTAGCGATGCATTCTCACCTTCTTGGTGTTCGCTTAGATATTATTTTGACCCGCCTTCTGTTGATCTTACCCTATTTTAACAGATCCCATCTACTTAATCCTATACTATTCCAACTGGAAACTAAACCATTTGTTGGTTTAACTTTCTCTTATCTACCTTTAACCTGATTGACCCAGGTTCACGTCTACTAGGGTTCCAACAAATCCTCTAAAGATATCATCCCTCACGATAAACCAGAAGGAAATGTAGCACACAGAGCGCACTACGCAGTCTCACCCGAGATAGTATTAATGGGTGACTACAATACTCAAGTGTTTGCAGTCCGGGATTGAATGTGGATCTGATACATGTGCATTGAGAGCTCTATTTAACTTATTAAAGAAATATATTGTCATTCTTAATTATGCATGTAATGTAATCAACTCATTCATTCATCATGCTAACATATACTCATAAACAGTAAAATAAACACAAGCATGCAATCACATAACACAATTTTTATCGTGGTTCACCCCCTCCTGGGATATGTCCACAAAGATCTGGCTCTTAGCTCTTCTATTATGGCAGTTCCAAAACTACAGTGTCACATGCTTTACAACTCATCCTCATTTGGGTCGAGATCTATTATGAGGTGGATTAGATCACACCAAGCTCCTCAGCCTATGATCTAACCCTCAAGATCTACCCTCCTGACCCTTCTACAACTCAATGGCTTACAAAATTAGGTCGTATGAAAGAAGCATTACAACTAGTTATCAAAACAAGACTCCTCCTCAAAAACCCTCTTATCCCGTCTCTCTCCCTCTAAACCCAACTCTAGATTACTCTGCCTCTCTCTATATCTATTGTAATACCCCAAGGTTGATCCATTGTTAAATGTAATGATGTTTGTAGGCTGGCGAGCCCAGTAATTACAAGATGGTAGGATTATGTGTTATAAGGCCGAAGAGCCTAGATGCTAAGGTCAGTGGGCTTGATTTTGTATATGTAATTATACAAATTATTAATAAAATACATTATTGCATGTAGACTGACCATGAAGAAAGATTGATGGGGGACGAAGCTCCACCAAGTAGGGAAAGGGATGGGACTGAGAGGCTAGGAATAGGGGCTAAGATAGGGGGCTTAACCCAAGGGAATATTATAATATATTCTTGAATAATGAAAATATTAAAGTGGGGAAAAATTAAACCCAGTTATCCTAAGTTCCTGGGAATGGGAAATGAATTCTAAATGGAGTGCATGCAGCTCCAGGAAGATAGGTGTCGACCTAGGCACATGAAGTTAAATATGGAGAGTCGACTCATTGGGGGGGTTCGCTCTCCATTCTCCCATCCTTCACCAAACTCGTTTGGCCTCCAACATCGACCTCTCCATATTTTTCACGCTCCTTGAAACCAGTAACCCATGGAGTTGATCTGTGTTCTCCTGTGAAGCCCAACGCATTTGTATTCACCTGAGTCATGTTGTGTCTTAGCGGTTGGTTGTTTTCATTTTCGGTGTCCATGACCATTTTTTTTTTGTCGTCACCCATGTGTTAACAAAATGATGTTGTTGTTTTTTTTGTCCTCACCCTCCTGGAACTGAGTTGAAGTGATTGAAGTAGCACTTTTTCAGGCCCGTGGTTAAAGAGGCAAGTTGGCAGGCCTATGAGGAACTCTCTCTAGGTGAGAGAGTTTGTTGGGAAGTGATTTTCACTTAGAGAGAGTCCAGCACCAGCTACGGAGCTCTGAGAATTCCTGATCTGACCTGTTGTCGAGACCCTGAAAGGGGAAGTGGAGCAGCCAATGGAATGTGGAACAGTAAAGGTGCATGTTCTCGGGGTGGAGCAGGCATGTGGGGAATGAGATTCTATAAGTAGTGGGCGTAATAAGGCTCTTGGAGAGAATCCTTCCAGTGCTACTGTGCAGTTTCCTATAACCTCAGCCTAGTCTAGGATTTCCTTGCCCTGGGTGGAGCTTAGTCCCAGCTCGAGGGTGACCCACTGCTGAGCATGATGAGCAATGTGGTTTAAGGCTAGGAGGTTCGTGGAAGGTCTGCACGCAGTTGGTGGTTTTACACCAGTTAAAAGATAAGTATATTTTTCGTTCTTAATATGTATGTTATGCATGTCTATGATTCTTGAAATGTTATCATACGTTATGTTGCATGTAGGAATTATTCTCAATTCCATTTCATTTTGTATGGTAGCAGTAATTTTGTGTTATTTGTTAAAATTCATTAGAAATGCATGTTATATATATGTGTGTGTGTGTGTGTGTGTGTGTAATTCCGGGAATGACGTTTCTCGGCCTGTTGATATCCAGGGGCATTACAAGATGGTATTAGAGCATAGAGAGACGCCCGAAAGTGACGTTGCTCGGCCTGTTGGTGGTTGGGGACGTTACAAGATGGTATCAGAGCTAAGTGAAGTGTACGAGTATTAGCGTTTCTTGGCAATGGTGTTGATTTCTGGGGGCGTTACAAGATGGTATCAAAGCCATGGTTTTGACACTACGCTTGGATGGGCTATGTTAGTAGTTAACAAGACCAATATTTCAGAGTGAATTGTTGTCGAAAGGGATAAAATTTGAAATTCAGAGCGTCCCTGAGTGCTATAAGGGAATTGAAAGAATACTTGTACTTTGTCAGAACACAGGAGGTGTAATAAGTTCAAGAAATGGCCACAGAGAAAGAAATCACAATATTTGTGGTGTTGGGGTCGTAGGATCTGTTCGGGAGAAGGAGAATCCTTCACGATCGTCAGATCTGGAGAAAGTGCAAGAAGGTTAACCTAGAATCCCTTCGGACTTCGTGACTTCGATGAAGTTAGGTGCAAAAATAAGAGAAGAGTCGAAGCTCGAAGATCCGAAGTTCTAGAGGAGATCTACACCATAGATTTGGGGAGAAGCCTTACCATTAGATCAAGCCAAGAGAAGAAGGTAAGACGCGTAGTGAAGAGCAGATCAGAGTTGTCGAATCTACGTGCATGTGGTTGTGATTCGTAGATCTCACGGTAGATCATAACTTCTGAGTTTGGAATTTAGGAGACTAGAAGGAAACAGGCGTAAAAACTTCTGAAGCCCGAAGTCTCGAAGAAAAAGAGGAGATGTGGCAGGGCATGATGACGGCACATGGAGGTGATGTGGATCTCTTCTATGCCTGCCACGTGCCCCCACTTGGAATGTTGACAGTTGTACTATGTGGACCCAAAGGGTAAAGAAGTCTGAAAATTCGAAATTNCAGGCGTAAAAACTTCTGAAGCCCGAAGTCTCGAAGAAAAAGAGGAGATGTGGCAGGGCATGATGACGGCACATGGAGGTGATGTGGATCTCTCCTATGCCTGCCACGTGCCCCCACTTGGAATGTTGACAGTTGTACTATGTGGACCCAAAGGGTAAAGAAGTCTGAAAATTTGAAATTAGGGAAACTAGAAGGAAGCAGGCATAAAAACTTCAGAACCCTGAAATTTCGGAGTAACATGGCATGGTGATGTCATCAAGAATGACATGCAATAATTGGGATGTGTGTTGCGTGTCAATGGGTTTCACACCCTCCAAGATTGAAATGTCATTTGGAACGTGACATGTGTCACCTATCTGAGTGGGCCACGTGTACATTTCTAATGTTTCATCACGTGGACCTCCTCTTGAGTATGGGTGGTAGGACCTGATGGTCCCAGTGGTGCGTGGCACCAGTTGTGAAGTCCGGAGACTTGACACTCTGGAAGAATGTTTCATAAGGGAATGAAAGGAATAACTTTCAAAAGTTTCATAACATCGAGGTGACAAGACATACTAATGTCACCAAAGGTAACATGGAAGTGTTTGGATATTAAAGGTTCGGGAGAAGTGGGGTGTATTGATGTACAAACTCTAGAAGCCCAAAGTCCCGAAGCTCCGATGCTCCGAAGTCCCAAGGTTCAGATTCCTGAAGCTCCACAGTGGGTTTCAACCATTGGACGATGGGTAGTCGTGGACTATTGAGCCACCCTACTTCACGAGTTTGTTAATCCGGAACTCTGAGGTATTGGTGTGATGTGCTTTGAAAAATTTTGAACTGGAGGCCCGAAGTCCCGAGTAAGCGCCTATCAATCTAGAGCTTGTCCATATTCATGGTCACATGGGTTGGGGGCTAAGAGAAAGGGGAGAGTGCCCGAAAATTGTTGCAGAACAGAGCAAAGCTCAGAAAGAAAAGATCTGCGGGGATTCTTGATTGCTCGAGAATTGCATAATGAAATCTGAATGTTTTCTTCAATCAGATTGGTTTATGAATACTGTGGAATTTGTTAAGGACTGTTGGCCTGAGAGAATTCAGTTGACTGCACATTGTGTTTGCAGAGTTAATGATTGTGAGATTCAAATTAAATTGACACTTAGTGCAGAGGAATCGAGGAGGCAGATAATGCTTCCAATTCAGAAAATGAAGCTAGAGGAATGGATGTTCATTTGGGAGTTGAAGGATAAAACTCCAATGGGCATGGAGAAGAGATAGATAAGGAAGGAAACATGATGAAAATCATTGAAATGTTGAATAAAGATGTCCAGACTCACCGAGCAAATAACAGAAAACCATGAAAGTCAGGGATCAACAGGGACAATTCAACATAAAGTTGATACAGAGCCTGGAAAGGATAGAAAAGAAATTGGATAACGAGAGTGACTCCAATAAATCAGGAAGTCGCAGGTCCCATGATCAGAAAAGAAATTTAAGGAGTTTTAGTAGACACCATCATCACTCCCAAGGACACTCCAAGAGGAGGGCACATAGTAGTTCAAGCCCATCTCCTAACAGAAAGAATAGGAGATCTGGAGTGGATGAACTAAAGGGAGAAATGAACAGATTGAGCCTCCTACGTCTGATGGAGATCACAAGAAGGAGGAAGATGTTGAGACATGGCTTCTTGGCATGAGGAAATATTTCCAACTATAGAATTACTCCTCTCATGCAGAAGGGAGAATTGCAATGTATCAACTGAAAGGAAAGGCATCCATGTGGTGGGATCAACTTGTGCAGGTGCAACACATTAAAGAGAAAAATGTTACTTGGAAGGAATTCAAGAAGTATTTCGAAAAGAAATACTTGACTAAGAGATACTATGACAAAAATATGAAAGAGTTCTTTGAACTCAAGATGGGTAGAAGGACCATTGATGAATATGAAAGAAGGTTTTTGGAATTGTTGAAGTACATTTCTTTCATCAAGGATGAGACTGTCAAATCCAAAGGTATCTGAGTGGACTACCATCTCCCATCAATGACAAGATCTAGTATGATGATCCTAAAACTATGGAAGAAACTATAAGGAGAGAAAAATGCTTATATGAGAAGTGAAGATAAAAGCCCACTTTCCGGAAGGCTTGGGATGACAAGAAGAAGTTCAAGAAAGAGCAGAGACAGAAGGGAAACAAGCCTCCCTTTTTCAAAAACAGTCCTCAAGGACCGCCATATTTTAGAGAATAGAGAATTGTTGAGGCAGGGGGACAAAGGCCAAGGCAGATGCCCATTCAATGTTGGGGTTGTCAGGGAGACCACAAGTATAGAGATTGTCCCCACAAAAATAGAAAAATGAGAGTTGTCTACAATGTTCAGCAAGCAGAAATAGTGGAAGACATGGACAGTATAATACCAAGGATCTATGCATCCCTGGACAACAAGCAAGATGAGCTTCAATCACAGATGATTGAAGTTTAAGTTATGATCAATAACCATGCCTTTACTATTTTAATTGATTCGGGAGATAGTCATAGTTATACAGAAACCAAGATGGTGGAAAGTTTGCATTTGATAAGAAACAAGCATGGAAAATATTGGTTAGTGCAGCTAGCTACAGGAGCCAAAAGAAAATTTATTGAGTTGGTTAAGTCATGTCTAGTGGACATGAACAGGCTGAGCACAAGGGCTGAATTGAACATATTACCTTTAGGTTCCTATGACTGTCTAATTGGGATGGATTGGTTGGACCAACACCATTCCATCTTAGACTGTCGTAACAAGGAATTCACTTACCTGGATGAGGAAGGAAATTGGATATCAGTCCAAGGAATTCCCAGAGCAGTTGCTATTAGATAAATCTCATCAATGCAACTGAAGAAGTTCTACAGGAAAGGCTGCCAATTATTTGCAGCACATATGGATGAAGCACCTAAGGATAAGGTGTCAAATATTGAAGACCATGTTGTATTAAAATATTTTGAGGATGTACTCCAAGAGGTACCAGGACTACCCCGAAAGAGACATATTGATTTCTCTATCAACCTGATGCCTGGAGCAACTCTAGTGTCAAAAGCTACTTACAAAATGAGTACACCAAAGATGAAAGAACTGTAGTTGCAGCTTGAAGAACTTCTGAAGAAGGGGTATATATGCCAAAGTGTGTCGCCTTGGGGTTCCTCGGTCTTGTTGATGAAAAGGAAAGATAGGGCATTGATATTGTGCATTGAGTTCAGAGAGTTGAACAAAGTGACTACCAAGAACAAGTATCCTTTGCCAAGGATCGATGACCTCTTTGATCAGTTGAAGGATGCCAAGATATTTTCAAAAATAGATCTCAGGTCAGGGTACCATCAGGTAAGGATAAAGGATGAAGACATCAGCAAGACCTACTTAAGAACAAGGTATGGCCATTATGAATTCATAGTGGTACCATTTGGGTTATCAAATGCACCCGTTGTTTTCATGTGCCTAATGAATGGTGTATTCAGAGAATATCTAGACAAGTTTGTCATAGTCTTTTTGGATGACATCTTTGTGTATTCCCAGTCATAGGAAGAACATGAACATCATCTAAGGATGGTTTTGCAAGTATTAAGAGAGAACCAATTGTATGTCAAATTGATCAAGTGCTAATTCTATATAAAAAAGATCCATTAATTGGGACATATCATTTCAAAAGATGGGATAGTTGTGGATCTTGAGAATATAGAAGCCATTAGACAATGGTCAGCGTTGAAGAATGTGATAGAATTCAAATCCTTTGTGGCTCTAGTTGGCTATTACATAAGGTTCATTGCAGGGTTCTCAAGGATAACTCACCCCATCACGTCCTTGCAAAGGAAGGAGAAGAAATTTCAATGGACAGAAGAATGTGAGAGAAGCTTCCAGCAATTGAATTAGTTGTTAACCAGTGCTCCAATCCCAAGGATTGTAGATCTAAATGAAGATTTGGTAGTGTGTGCAGATGCATGCAAAGAAGGATTGGGAGGAGTCCTCATCCAGAATGGGTTTCTAATATGTTATGAGTCCAAAAAATTGAAAGAGCATGAAAATAACTATGCAACTCATGATTTGGAGTTGGCATCCATTGTACATGCACTAAAGAAATGGTGACATTACCTCATGGGAAGGAGGTTTGAACTCGGGACATACCATCATAGTATGAAGTATCTATTTGAACAACCAACTCTGAATGTTAGGCAGAGTAGGTGGTTGGAATTCCTTTGTGAGTATGACTTTGATATCAAGCATATCAAAGAAAAGGAGAACAAAGTGGCTTATGCACTCAGTAGAAGAGTGCATGAACTACATGCTACGACCATTAGCACGTATCAAAATGATATTAAAGGTAGAATTTCGGAAGCTGCAAATGCAGATTTGGAGTAGAGGGAATTGGTAGCAAAGCTACAGCAAGGTAAGATGCTACAGAAAGTGGAAGATTATAAATTAGAAGTTGATGGAACACTCCTGTACAAAAACAAAATTTATGTACCTAATTCCCAGGAATTGAGAATAATGATCTTGAAATAAATGCATAATGTGCCTTATGTTGGGCACCCTAGATATCAAAAAACAGTGGCAACAGTCAAGATCCATTACGTTTGGCCAGGTATGAAGAAGGAAATTGCAGAATACATTGCCAGATGTATAGAGTGTCAAAAGGTCAAGCTTGAGCATAGGCACCCAGCTGGGTTGCTACAGCCATTACCCATTCCTGAGTGGAAGCGAGAAGTGGTGGCAATGCAAGCTTACGAAAGCTGCCCATTTTATTCCATTGAATACTACTCACAAGGAATCTAATGTTGTGGATATCTATATAAGAGAAGTATCATGATTGCAAGGTATTCCCAAAACAATTGTGTCTGACAGAGACTCGAAATTTACCTCAAAGTTTTGGAAGGGGTTATTCAAAGGGTTCAGAATGAATCTGAACTTCAACACTGCTTATCATCCTGAGTCTAATGGGAAAACAGAGAGGGTGAACCAAGTGATAGAAGATATTTTAAGGATGTATGTGATGGACAAACCATCTAAATGGGAAGACTACCTACACTTGGTAGAATTTGCTTACAACAATGGGTATCAAGCATCATTGAAAATGAGCCCATTTGAAGCACTTTATGGCAGAAAGTGAAACACCCCAGTAAGATGGGATAACCCAGCTAATAGGGCAGTGGTTGGGCCAGAGTTGCTCAAGGAAATGCAAGAGAAAATGTTGAAGATTAACAAGAATTCGTAGGTTGCCCAAGACAGGCAGAAAAGTTATGTTGATAAGAACAGGACCCATAGGGATTTTAAACTGGGTGATCATGTTTTCTTGAAAGTGAAAGCCAACAAAATTTCCTTGAAGATGGGAAACTGTACCAAGTTGGCAGCCAGATATTGTGGACTATTTGAAATCCTAGAAAGGATTGGACCAGTTGCATATATGCTTTCATTTCCTGCATCCATGATTGTACATAATGTGTTTCATATTTCATTGCTTAAGAAATATATACCTGATCCTAATCACGTGATTGATTAGAATTTGATTCAGRTGGAGCAAGAAGGCGTCTTGCAAGTGCATCTGGTGCGCATATTGGACCGGAAGAGAAAATAACTCTGAAATCAGGCCATAGAGTTTGTAAAAGTCCAGTGGACCTAGTACGGTCCTGAGGACACGACATGGGAGCATGAGGATGATATGCGAGTAGAATRCCCACATCTTTTTGAAGATTTTGAAAATATTGTTGATATTATGTAAATGAGTTGCACTGAGGACRGTGMAAAAATAAGGGGAGGGAATTGTAATACCCCAAGGTTGARCCCCTGTGAAATGTAATGATGTTTGTAGGTTGGTGAGCTATGTAATTACAAGYTGGTAGGCTTATGTGTTGTGTCTTGGCGTTTAGTTGCTATCGTTTTCTATGTYCATGCCCATTTTCTATTGTTGTCCTCACCCTACTGGAACTGAGTTGAAGTGGTTGAAGAAGCAGGTTGTTGGGCCCGTGGTTGAAGGGGCAAGTTTTCGGGCCTATGAGAAACTCTCTCCAGGTGAGAGAGTTTGTTGGGAAGTGATTTTCTCCTAGAGATAGTCCAGCACCAACTACAGATCTCTGAGAATTCTTGATCCRGCCTATTGCYGAGACCCTGAAAGGGGAAGTGGAGTAGCCGATGGACTATGGAATAGTGAAGGTGCATATTCTCGGGGTGGAGCACACATGTGGGGAATGAGAGTCCATGAGTAGTGGGCGTMAGAAAGCTATTGGAGAGAATCYTTCCAGTGGTACTGTGCAGTTTCCTATAACCTCAGCTTAGTCTAGGATTCCCTTRCCCTAGGTGGAGCTTAGTCCTAGCTCTGGGGTGACCCACTGTTGAGCATGATGAACAGGGTGGTCTAAGGTTGGGAGGTTCGTGGAAAGTCTGCACGCAGTTGGTGGTTTTACTCCAGTTAAAAGATAAGTATCTTTTGCATGCTTAATTATGTAATTTATGCATGTCTGTGATTCTTAAAATGTTATCATGCATTCTATTGCATGTAGAAATTACTGTCAATTCCATTTCAGTTTGTATGGTAGCAGTAATTTTGTGTTATTTGTTAAAATTCATTAAAAATGCATGTTATATATATATATATATATATAAGTCTGGAAGTGACATTGCTCAGCTTGTTGATGGTCGAGGGCGTTACAAGATGGTATCAGAGTGTAGAGAGACGTCCAGAAGTGACATTGCTCAACTTGTTGATGGATGGGGACGTTACAAGATGGTATCACAGCTAAGAGAAGTGTACAAGTAGTAGCGTTGCTCGGTAGTGGTGTTGATGGTCGGGGGCATTACATCTATTTTCTATATCTCTCACTTCTCTCTATAGGCATCCTAGGTATCGCGTTGCTCGGTAGTGGTGTTGATGGTCGGGGGCATTACATCTATATTCTATATCTCTCGCTTCTCTCTATAGGMATCCTAGGTATCTATATTTATACATTTTTGTCTCACCAACCATTACAAAGTATTACAAAAATCCTAACCCTAACGTTGTTAGGTCTTCCATTCATGCGCGTGTGCTGCTCTTCCTTCCAGCTATCGCTTTTCTCCTAAATGCCTTTCTTTCCAAAAATAKCCTTTCCTTCCACTTTGKCCTGCTTCCAACAACCTATTTCAATCAAGAGTGGTATAAATATTAAATATTTCCACATCAAAAGACCAAAATCAAATATTTTCTTATATTCATGTTGAAATCAGAGGAAAATTCCATGACAAGCAAACAAATATTTTCATCATTAATGATTTTACCATATTGACCACATTGCCCTTTATATGTTTTGACATCATTACTAATCAACTTCATGATAGGGTAACCTCATATAGAAAATAAAATAGATCACTTTCTTTTCTATTAAAGAATATATCTTCTAAATAGAATTTCAACAATCTTAGGTTACAATTACATGCCAAGATTTGGAGTTTCACAACCCATCACTTGACAAGTACAAAATAAATGATTAAGAGATATTTTCACGTGATAACTAACATTAGGAGAATATGTAGGGTACCATGTGTCTCTCGTCATTCTTTGTATACTCAACTATAAGTTCATCTCTCAATGTCTCTTTTCGAAAGGTGGTTTCCAACACACTTGGAAATCAATATTAAAAATCCATAACATATTACCATAATATAACTTTCCAAGGTGGATAGACTAAATATTGAATGCACTAATATTGCTCGACACATCAAACACCTCTTGAATAATGTATAAACTCATGTCATAATACAAACTCAACTTAATAGGCATTTTTAGTCCCATGGATGAAGAGTAACTTCATTAATCAAGAAGACAACCACAACCATAACGGACAAGAAGATAAACTATTTAGACCCTAGCATTAAACACCATATACATAGGATAAGGCTGAGGAACATCGATCAATATGGCCCTAAATCATCTACGTCAACAACCCATTGCTCAAAAAGTCACTTGATTGCGATGTTTCCAAACTGGACAACAAAAACCTCCTATCTCATAAAATTAGCATCAATTTTAAAGACTAAAGACTAAAAATGCGAAAGGATTAGGGGTCAAATGCTTCAATAATTTTTCCAAGCCTATGTTACTAAGTAATGGAAACTTGGGGCAAGCTATAAATCTATCATTAACTCACTAAAACCTTCATTAAAATGTATGATAAAATGTAATCATATTCAGTCAAGAATTTTCCAAATGTAAACTCAGCATATTGGCACTAGATTTCTCACTTTATTAAAACTATTGCACTACATCATTAATATGATCTTTTAAAACACTAGAATTCAGATTATTTATTCAAATAGATAGAGGTACAAATCTTTCTTAGATGCTATTGACAAATACTTGTCTTACATTCAAGAAATTGCAAACATACAAGAAATTCTAATCAACAACCATAGATTTAGATTCGTCTATTAAGGACTTATAATTAATTTATAGATAATATAAATACTTATAGATAAGTAACTTTGTGATCTAAGTGGATATCGGTGGCTACCCACCTATTCCACTGGCTCAAAGAATAGTTTTCCATTTTGGTAGTTTTTTACAGTTTTTCAGGTCCTAAACTTTCAGGGGCCATTTTGAGGCCTTAAACGATGTCTTTTTGGTTCAACATCACCTAACATCTACCCAAAGGTAGATGCTAGGTTGAAAAGAATGTGTACTCCTCAGTTATACCTTTCCAAGGGTGTATTGAGCACCCCAAACAGAAAGATTGTATGAAAACTTTACGCCCTCGGTAAGTTGACATATCAACTACCCTCATTGGGGCCCACAAACCTTTTGTTTTTTTATCTACCGGGGTTACGATTTTGGATGTTTACAATTTTCTCATTTATGTTTTATGTTAAAAATGCCTTTGGAACCTCATTGTACTCATCTTCTTGTGAATGAGTGTAGTCGTCACATCTCTTCTCGGAGATAAGATGCCACCATTCGAGCAAGTTTGTTTCATTCTGCATTTTACAGTTTTAGCATGTTCTCTTTATTAATAGAATTCAAGTTTTATTGTATCTCTATGTGTTTCTTTGTTATACATATGTATTTCATTTCATTCCATTTATAAATCTAGATCACTTTGTTATCCGAGGGGTGAGGATATGCATGTGTGTGCTTATCCTCACTCCCCAAAGAAATGTATCATCTTCCTACATAATTGATGCTTCACATAGTCAATTGGGTCTAGCCCGAGTAGTTTTGGGATGGAGTGTTATCCTCCCCACCCAGGTTCTCTTCCCATAAAGTGACATGTTGATCTTATAACGTGTACCCAGGGGTTTTCCTTGGGTGTTGTTACCTGGAAAAAAAATGATGTTTCACATTTTCCCACACTAGTTAAGAAATGATGACTCTACATCAAAATGAAGAGAAACACATGACAATTTATTTCTATGTCATCATTGATTCGTGCTTTGATTCATGAGTGAATGGTCATAGAAATCAGCTTTCCATTCATTACCAAATTCTGCACAACTATATGTATAAATCAACGTTCATATAACCCAAATATATGAGGAACTATTCAAACATTTGGATTTTGTGGTCATTCTAAATATGTGGGGTTTCTCAAAGTATAATATACATAAAAGAGTTATTAATGGAAAAGAAGGATATATATTAACTTTAAAATCGTAGCCCAATCCATATTGTATAATCATATGTCATTCCAAGCAATCATATTCAAAATAAAACCAAATAAGTTTATGACCTCTCATACAACCTCTTTGACCTACAATACTTGTTCATGCATCATTTTCTTCTTGAAATCAAAGATAGTCTAGACATGTAAGTGAAAGAAATGTAGATTTCTTGCTATCATATCATAGCTTGCATGTGGAGGAACCCATATTTTTCTTTCAGATCCTTTTTCTTTTAATGTACTTTAATAATCCCTCTAATTCATTGTACCTACACACCCACCTCCTTAGTCCTCCACCAAGAACCACATAAGTTTAAAAGTTTAAATGTTTTAGTATAAGCTTTCCAAACCCTACATTATTATGTGAGAACCTTTTCTAAATGTGATATATTATTTATTCATTACAAATCAGTAATATTCTAACAACATTAAAAAATTTATTTCCTAACAGTAACTGTTCCATTTATACCGAGCAATTTATGCCAATTATTTTTATCAACAATTTATACCCATTGTTGTTAAGATTTAGTATGCCCACTATCCTTCTCCAAAAGAGAAATGGTGATTTCAGTTATGATATTACATAACAGGGTGTTTGTGCAATTCGCAGATAGAAGGAAATGAAGGATTTCATGCCAATTCATTTTGTTTTACTTATTTTGTTTTACTTAAATGGAAATTCATGAAAATTTTCAGAAGTTCAAGGTCATTTCATAACATTGTGCATTGTGGACAAGATGTTATTGGGTTTATTTTGGTTATTGTAGGTTAAATGTTATACAAAATGACGAGTTTTTTTGGGGACATTTGCTCAAAATTTGGTGAAAATTGTTAGATTTGTAGCTTTGAGTGAATATTTCTATATATTTCTCATTCAGAAATGAATTTTGAAAAACAAAAAATAGTAATTCATGTAAATTTATAATCAATGGTAACATACTGAATCCATTTCTCATTCAAAAATGAATTTTGAACAACAAAAAATAGTAATTCATGTAAATTTATACTATTGAAAAAACCATTTCGTAAAACAACTAAACAAATCCTCTAAAAATTGTCTTGTTACCACTTCATTTCTCCCATTTAAGGAATGTCTTGTTACCACTGAATTTCTCCCATTTAAGGAAATGGAGAACAGATGCAACAATCATTGTGAGGTGTTCTGGCATTTCAAAATTAATGCGATCTATAGAATGGAGCAATACTGTAAAAATCTGAATGGATAGCCAATGCCAATTCGCCTCAACAAAGAATAAATTTGAACATGGGATCTAATGAGTGATGAAAAAATCAAAGAATCCTAATTATTCTCATTAAAATGGGATGCCTCTACAACCGAACGGAATAAAAAAATTTGCCACAGATGGCACTTTAGCATTATTAATTACAAGTAATTATAAATCCTAAACTCAGGTGGTGCCTCTGTCAAGCATCTCCTGGTATTGCAACAGAGAAATTTGGCGTTGGAATTTGATCTATTTATAAAACCTGTCAATGAATTCCTCGGTCTCCATGTTGCTCCCTCCCTCAAAAGACTAGATGGTATTCATCTGCTCCAACCAAGAAGCTGCAACAAAAGTAGGGGATTCATTTGTGTGAGGTTGGATGCATGGAAAATAGTGTTGAGCAGTGATAAGCTTCTTCTTTGTGAAATGTAACGATGGATTTGCGGGGTTGTTGGAGCAGAAAAACTCGTAATCATGAAGACCAAACCCGTGAGGAGATGCGGTCATGTGAGAAACAGCTGCAAGTTCATTCTGAACACCTTAAATCCTCTCTTCCTCAATACCTGCAAATATTCCTGCAATAATGTCATGCGCTTTAAGATCTAACGGTCGTGAAGGATTCTCCTTCTCCTGAACAGATACTATGGCCCCAACACTACAAATGTTGTGATTTCTTTCACTGTGGCCATTTCTTGAACTTATTACACCTCCTGTGTTCCGAACAAAGTCCAAGTTTTCTTTCAATTCCCTTATAGCACTCAGGGACGCTCTAAATTTCAAATTTTATCCCTTTCGACAATAATTCACTCTGAAATATTGGTCTTGTTAACCACTAACATGGCCCATCCAGGCGCAGTGTCAAAGCCATGGCTCTGATACCATMTTTTAATGCCCCCARCCATCAACACCATTGACGGGAAATGCTACTACTCGTACACTTCAATTAGCTCTGATACCATCTTGTAACGTCCCCAACCACCAACAGGTCGAGCAACGTCACTTTCAGATGTCTCTCTATGCTCCGATACCATCTTGTAATGCCCCCGRCCATCAACAGRTTGGGAAACATCACTCCTGGACTTACATACACGCACACACACACACACACACACACACACACACACACACACATATATATATATAACATGCATTTCTAATGAATTTTAACAAATAACAAAAAAATATTGCTACCATACAAAATGAAATGGAATTGACAGTAATTCCTACATGCAACGGAACACGTGATAACATTTCAAGAATCACAGACATGCATAACATACATATTAAGCACAGAAAATATACTTATCTTTTAACTAGAGTAAAACTACCAACTACATGCAGACCTTCCACGAACCTCCCAGCCTTAAACCACATTGCTCATCATGCTCAGCAGTGGGTCACCCTCGAGCTAGGACTAAGCTCCACCCAGGGCAAGGGAATCCTAGACTAGGTTGAGGTTATAGGAAACTGCACAGTACCAATGGAAGGATTCTCTCCAAGAGCCTTATTATGCCCACTACTCACAGACTCTCATTCCCCACATGCCTGCTCCACCCCAAGAACATGAACCTTCACTGTTCCACAGTCCATCGGCTGCTCCACTTCCCCTTTCAGGGTCTCGACAATAGGTCGGATCAGGAATTCTCAGAGCTCTGTAGCTGGTGTTGGACTCTCTCTAGGTGAAAATCACTTCCCAACAAACTCTCTCATCTGGAAAGAGTTGCTCATAAACCTACCAACCTACCTCTTCAACCACGGGCCTGACAAACCGCTTCTTCAACCACTTCAACTCAGTTAAAGCAGGGTGAGGACAAAAACAACAACAACATCATTCTGTAAACACATGGGTGATGACAAAAACAAAAAATGGTCATGGACATCGAAAACGACAACAACCAAACGCTAAGACACAACACGACTCAGGTGAATACAAATGCGTCGAGCTTCACAGGAGAACATTGATCAACTCCATGGGTT
>JASDQU010250355.1:0-16360 GCA_032191745.1 Picea mariana | reverse complement strand
ACATGATATTAATACCCATTTTAGGAAACAAGACATATCTCCCAATGAAAAACAAAATTCCCAAAAGGGTTGTTTCCAATCTTCATAAGGTTTATAACAATTTATTACATGGATTTTCTATTTTAATCTTTGAATATAAATTATGTCTAAATACCTAAGGTGAAACAAGGTGAACAATCAAGTGGAAACAAACACATGTTTTCTTTGTTTTTATGATTATTTTGTAACAAAGTTGACAATAACAAAGTTAATAATGATGGGTATAGTTAGCACCATGATTTTCATAGCTAAGGTTAGAGGTTTGTTATCAATTCGTAAAGTCATGCCTCTTAAGACCCATATTTGTTTTATGTCTGGCATCATCTAACATCTCCAAGTGTAAGTTTCAAAAGGAAGCTTATCATTTATTATTTCCATTTTCATTTGCAACTGCGTGCTACAAAATTCCCTATGTGCTGCATAGAGCACTTCATCATGCAAACGATTTTGTCGGGTAGTGGATTTCATCGTGCAATGGATTTCATTGCGCAGTGTAGTTTGTTGTGCAGTGGGTTGTTGCGCATGGGATGTTGTCACGCAGTGGATTTCATCATGCAGTGGATTTCATCGCGTAGTGGATTTCGTCACGCAGTGGATGTTTTTGCGCATAGGATGGATTTCGTCGTGCAATGGATTTCTTCACGCAGTGGATGTTTTCACGCATAGGATGTTGTCGGGTAGCGGATGTCATCGCATAGTGGATTTTGTCGCGTAAGGGTTGTCGTGCATCGGATGTTGTCACGTAGTGGATTTGATTACGCAGTGTATTTCATCGTGTAGTGGATTTCATTCTCTAGTGGATGTTGTCATGCATAGGATGTTGTCGCACAGAGGATGTCATTGCGTAGTTGATTTCGTTGCACAAAGGATTCTATCGCGCAAACGATTTTGTCTCATATAGGATTCTTTTGCAGAGAGGATTCCTTCGCAGAGAGGATTTTCCTATGCACAGGCTACAAATCACGTTACATAAATCACTCGTTTAGTCGAGTCAACTTGAAAATCAATGTATGACCAACTGGAGAGGAATTTTGGAAATCGTTGAGAGGTTTTTTTCGAGGACAAACCAAATAATAAAAAAATCCCTCAGATCTTAAAAATGTGTCACGAATTGGGCGATTCAAAGGAATCTTTGAACCCTATGTTTAAGTTTTCATGATTTCCTGTTCGAGACATTTTTTTTCAACATTTATTACGGCTAGATGCAGATGGATTTCAAGAAAGAGAGAGAGGTTTTTCTTTATAACGAGCTTAAATACAAAAACCTCTCTCAGTTTCGAAAAATAGTTTTTTATTACTGATATATGATGTCATATTTAAAGCCTATTTTTCAATTTTGTTGCGCAATCCACTGCATTTTTTGTTGTAGGTTACTTTTGCATTACAGACTTGTTGTGCAAGGGTTACAGAGTGTCCAGAAATTCACATGATGAATTATCACAACCATATCATCAAATTTTGATAATGATAAATGATTGTAAAGACTATTTCAGTTATGATTATGATTTGGCAAAGTTAGGTTTTCTATTTTTTTAAATCTGTTGAAGTTATTGTTTGCTTTCAAAGAAATTGGATCCATGATTCTAGGAGAGAGTAGTTCAACCCTAGAAGCCATGGGTGACATTACTTTTCTATATATGGGGATCATTTTCAAGTAAAAGGGGTTGGTTTTCAAAATAGTATAGATAATGACTATTGTTTGTAGTTTTTTTTATCTGATTGAAACTTAATGCAAAAGTTGTGAATCTTTGATGAAAATATTATAATAGTGGTAGTCTGATGTATTGAATTTTTTCTTTGTGTATGTGCTTTCATGTTCTCTTTATATTAATATATGTAATCTCTGTCTAAATCAAAACGTGATTTCGAATCTAGAATTCACAGCACAGTGCTCTAGATTCACGTCATTTAGACAAACCATATTTCTTCTAATTTAACTTTGAATTCATCCCTAACGATGGACCAAGCAGGTTCATGTTCTTTTATCTCTCCACACACAACAATTTTTAACTGAATATTGTGTTATAATATGAAATATTGTGCTTGTTTTACCATTGGCAATACCCTTGTCACCCAACCATAGGACGAAGCCACCCTCCCAGCACCTTGACCTTGATAGAGAAGAATACTGATAGAAATCAATAGCCAAGCAATGATAATGCACCAAGCAAGAATAGATACCAAGATGATCAGATGGTACCACCTAGAAACTGGCGCAACACCTTCCCCAGAAACTTATGCACAAAACTACCAACTACAGTGCACAGAAACTACTCTCTACAATTATGGGAAGTTTGAATAAATAGAACTGTCACCCTATATTTATAGTGGTCTGGCTTACTTACTAGGGACAACTTCCCCTTATGGGCACTAATTAATTCACATTAATTATATTTCTGCAGCCGACATCTCGTCTAGGGTTTCCTTTAATTCTTTGCTTCCTTATGGAATATTCTAATCTCGTCATAGGTGACAATAGAGGTTCATACCTCCCGAAGCTACCATAATATCAACACTCCCTCCTAGATAGGGAGATATGGTCTTGAGCACAAATAGACCATTCAACTCATAGTATCATGAGCACTGTCATTATTATCCAACTGGATAATATTCTATGACAATTGGTACAATATCAATTGATAGAAAACACATGTTTTTATCCATGGTAGCATGCAACTACTCAAACCGTGACACATAGTGACAAACAATGGAACAAATCCACCACAGTAGTATATCTCTACTATATAGAGACAAACAATCTCCATAACAATCATCTGATGCCAACCTGCACAGAAAAATATTGTTAAAATAAACTGAATCATATGGGCCAATATTTCCCTCATGTTTGTGAGATATGAAATAATATGTGCCCTCAGAGTAGAAAAATGAGATATCTGGACTATTCTTCTCAAACAAGGAAGAATAATTGTCATGTCTTCTAAACCTGGTTCATTCCCCACACTGGGCCATTCTTCCTACACTAATCAAAGTGCACCTTGGAGAGAATGTATAAACCCTAAGGAATGCCTCTCCCTGATTACTGAGCCTGGACCATTTCCCACCCTGGGCCATTCCTCCTACACTAATCAAACTGCACCCTAGAGAGAATGTATAAACCCTAAGGAATGATTGTTCGAACCATTTCCTCTATTAACCACAAGAGGAAAAGATTGTCCTGCATCAGCCTCCAAAACAGAGCATTCCTCATGTTAACCACAATGAGAAATCACTTTATGGCGAGGCGGGCGAGTCTTCTTGAGTAACCCTCAAGAAGAGAGACTACCCTAGACCACTCCCCATTTTTACCACAATGGGAAGTCATTTTCTATGAGACATACGTAATTTGGACCATTTCTCATGTTAACGACAATGGGAAATTGTTGTCTATCAGAAATCTCAATCCACTTTCAGGACAAGAAAGAATCTATCCAATCTGAACTATTTTTCAATCACAAAGATAAATGTTTCAATAATATTTTAGTTCTCCCTCCGAACCTAGAGTGTCTTCCCTTTCAGCTAATGGAGTTATTTCCACGATCCCCATCTTCTATCGGAAATATGCAAACTTTATTCTGGATAGAGGTTTTTTTAGAATGTCTATTGTCTGCTCGTCAGTGGGGATATACTTGAGTTTTACCTCTCCTTCTTGGACTTTATCTCGAATAAAGTAGTATTTGATCTCAATGTGTTTCAACCTTTCATGAAACAAGGGTTGTTCTGATAATCTTATACAACTCTGATTATCACAATATAATATGGTCGATTCTGGAATCTGATCAAATAAATCAGAGATTAAGTTCCTTAAACATATTGCTTCAGTGCATGCTTCACATGCTGTGATATACTCTACTTCTGTTGCGCTGAGTGTGACAGACTTATGTTTCCTGCTGCCCGAAGATATCATAGTGGAGCCCAAGCTTAAACACACACCTGAAGTGTTCTTTCTGTCTTCTTCACTTCCTACCTAATCTGAGTCTGTGAATCCATTGAGTTTCATATTGCTGGATGTAGTATATTTCAAACCATAGTTTATTGTTCCATGAATATATCTTAATACATGCTTTGGAGCTATCCAATGCTCATGTCTTGGTTCCACCGGGAACTGGCTTAGTGTATTTACGACAAAGAAAATGCATGGTCGAGTATTTACCAAATACATCAATGACCTAATTAGTTGTCGATATAGAGATGGATCCACTGTATCAGAATCTAGAACTTTCACTTTTCTTATATCCTCATTCATAGGACTGCCCATGGAATTACAATCCATCATTCCAAATTTATGAAGAATCTTTATTGCGTACTTTCCTTTTCCAAGGAATACTTCACCACGCTTCTGCCATACTTCTAGTCCCAAGTAATAGTGCATGAGATCTAGATATTTCATATCAAATTCAGAAGCTAATTCCTTCTTGCACTGGATAATGAGAGATTCTTCACCTGTTATGAATAGATTGTCAACATATAATAGTAGAATCATAGGTGCATTGTCCACAAACTTTGTAATAAAGGTTTGGATCTACATGACTCTTAGAGAAACCAAGTATTGTTAGATAGTTGTCCATTATGGCATATCAAACCCTTGGAGCTTTCTTGAGTCCATATAGAGCTTTCTTCAATATGAAAACGTGAGTGTCTCTGGAATGTACCTCAAAACCTTGAGCTTGTTCAATATATACTTCTTCTTCAATAGCTCCATTGAGGAAAGTTGTATTTACATCCATCTAATGTAAGTTCCATCCCGTGGAAGTGGCAAGAGATATGATAGCTCTGATGGAAGTATATCTAGTGACCGGAGAAAATGTTTCGACATAATCTTCTCCCTCCTTCTCGGAGAACCCTCTAGCTACGAATCTTTCCTTGTATTTATCCACACTTCCGTCTATTGCATGTTTGATCTTGTACACCCATTTTGAAGTTACCACCAATTTTTCTTTAGGTCTTGGTACGATTTCCCATAGCCCATTTTTCATAATGGATTGATGCTCTTTTGTCATAGCTTCTTTTCATTGTTCCTTTTGAATTGCTTCTTCAAATGTGGTAGGTTCTTCATCTAAAATCTTTGTCATGTATGCTGCATAACTTGAGAATCTTTTAGGTCTTCTACTCTTTCGAATGTTCTTTCTCGAACCTTGAGTCTTTCTGTGTCTTGTAAGGTAGCTTCAAGCCAATCTGGTCTTTTCTTAGTCTTAGGTACGATATCTGAATCAATGTTTTCACATGGCTCCATAGGATGATCAGGTAGTTCCATTTCTTCATTTACGTTTTCTGTGCTTTCTTCGTTAAGTTCTTCAATATTTTCTTCTTCTATATTTTCTTCGATGGATTTCCTAAAGGCCATCCTTTTATTCAATGTTACATCTCTGTTGGCCTCGATCTTGTGTTGTTTTGGAATATATATTCTATAATCCTTGGATGAATCACTATATCCCATGAATATCCCTTTCTTTCTTGAAGGTTCTAATTTATTCCTTTTGTCCTTCGGAATGTGGGAGTAAACACGACATCCAAATATTCTTAGATTTTCCACATTAGTTTTCTTACCTGAGAAAGCTTCTTCTGGTGTCATGTTCTTCAATATATGATGAGGACTTCTATTCTTCACATATATTGTTGTCATTGTTGCTTCTCCCCATAATAACATGGACAGACCTTGACCATTTAGTGAGACTTTTATGGTTTCTTCAAGAGATCGGTTCTTTCTTTCTACTACACCATTTTGATGAGGATTATGAGGAACAAGCAACTCCCTCCTAATCCCTGCCAATTTTCAGAATGCAACGAATTCCTTCAAGGTGTATTCTCCTCCATTATCTCTTCTTAATGTCTTGATCTTCTTGTTCGTGAGGTTTTCTATCTCTACTTTGAATTCTTGAAACTTGTTGAATACTTCATCTTTTTTCTTCAGTAGGTATAACCATGTCTTTCTTGAATAGTCATCTATGAATATTACGTAGTAAGAAGATCCTCCTAGAGATTTTGCTAGCATCGGACTGCAAATATCTAAGTGTATTAGATATAGAATCTCTTTAGATTTGTTATTGCTTCTTGGGAATGGTTTCTTGATATTCTTCCCAAGGGCACATCCTTAGCAGATTCCTTCATGTGTAGACCGCAACTCTGGTATTCCTTCAACCATTCTTTTGAGAAAGAGTAATGCTTGATAATTAATATGAGCGTACCTTCTATGCCAAAGTTCATTAGGGTTGACTTCGTCATGTACAAGATCTTCTTCATTTTTTTCTAGTAGTCTATACAAATTTCTTTCGCGACTTCCGATAACCCTAGCATTCTCTATGCTAGAGTCTTTATGCAATGATAACACTTTTCCATCCACAAAATCTATTCTGTTTCCATTGTCTTCTAGGCAAGATATTGATACAGGATTCTTTTCTAAACCAGGTACATATAAAACATTACTTAAGTGAACATAATTACCTTTTTTCGTTTTGATGGTGGCTTGTCCAAATCCTTCCATAGGGTAATTGGTTTTGTCTCCAAGCTCTACCTTGCACAAGGTCTACTTCTCATTTAGGTTTGAGAGTCTGGCTTGATCTCTCGTCATGTGCCTAGAAGCTTCGCTATCAATTATCCACATGTCATATTCAATCGTTCCAGTAAGTGCTGAGTAGTGTAAAAGACTGATTGTTTCACACATGTCTTCTATTGGTTGGTAACTGGTCATGCCTTGATCCAAAACTTCAACTTCTTCATTTCAATATTTTGAGAGATCCAAAAGGTGCATTGATTTGGGGTGCATCTGAATATCCTCTTTTTGGGTGAGATGCTCCATCGCAAGGTGTCGGATCTGAGGTTAGGGTTTCTGCAACTGCTTATGCTAGTAGCTCTAGCAACAGTGTCTTTGGAAGCTACTTATGCTAGTAACCCTAGTGGTAATTCCTCAGCGAGCTCAATACCCTAGCGACTATGCTTCCTTCTAGCGTTTAGACTGAATGAAGGAGTTGTGGGCCCATAACCTGTTAGAATATGAAAGAATGTGCTCATTTTACCATTGACAATACCCTTGTCACCTAACCATAGGCCGAAGCCACCCTTCGAGCACCTTGACCTTGATAGAGAAGAATATTGGTAGCAATCAATACCCAAGCAAGACTAATGCACCAAGCAATAATAGAAACCAAGATGATCAGATAGTCCCACCCAGAAACTAGTGCAACACCTTCCCCAAAAACTTGTGCACAAAACTGCCAACTGCAGTGCTCAGAAACTGCTTTCTGCAATTCTGAGAAGTGTGAATAATGAAAATTGGCACCCTGTATTTATAGTGGTATGAAAGACTCACTAGGGCTGACTTCTCCTTCTAGGTACTAATTAATTCACATTAATTATATTTCTGTAGTCGACATGTCGTCTAGGGTTTCCTTTACTGCTTTGCTTCCTTCTGGAATATTCTAATCTCGTCATAGGTCACAATAGAGGTTCATACCTCCAAAAGCTACCATAATATCAACAGATTGTTGCTTATTGGATAGTTTAGAATACAATCTAAAGTTGGTTTGTAGGTTACCTCGGCCTTTCTTTGATGTATCCCAAAGAAATTACTGAGTGCTAACAAGTATAACGATAAAAATATATTAATCTAATATTAAATTTATGGCCTATCCAAACAACAAATTAATGTATGAGACATCTTTGTTTGCGGGAGAAGGGATATCCTTTGTGTGGTGATTTGAGAGGTGTGCATACCCTACCTCTGAGGGATTTACCACCTAAGAGTAAACACAAAGTCTGAACCATTAGGCCCACTCTATAAAGAATTTATCATATGAAAAAAATTTCAAAAAATAAAATGAACACATTTAATAAGAAAATTTATAAAATAAAATAAACAAAAATTTTACATCTTAAAATTATAAGGATAAATAGCATTGGAAAAAAAGAAAAACTAGCCACATGGGCAAAGATATATAAAAAACAAAGAGTAAATTTTTTGTAAAATAAAACTATTTTCTACATCGATCCAATTCAGATTTGTATTTTTATGACATTGAATTTAAATAGATATTAGTATATATTGGAGGAAAATTTATAAGCAAGAATAGTTTAGAAAAAATAATCATAAACATGATGAAAGTTTAGTACCAAAAACAAAACACATACATCCATATTTTTTTTAAGTTTTTGGAACCAACAATATTACTAATAAATCCAAAAATGAGTTTCAAACAATTTTTTTTATAGATATATGTTATTTACATAATTGAAAAAAAAAATGTCCATTGATTTAAAAGTAATGCAATGATTTAGAAGTAATACAATGGAATACAAAACTTTCCCATTTATATAATGAGATTGTCTAATATTAATCCAAACAAACTTTTTTGAAACCATTTGGAAGGTTGAATTTTACAATATGGATTGTCTAATACAGACATCATCAACCCACCATCAATCAATGGAATACATATTGTAAAATTCAACCCTCCATCAATCATGAATTTAAGTAGATATAATCAGAATCTTAATGAAAAATTAGAAAGAAAAATAAGTTAATAATATTAAACATGTAAAACATGCATCAAAAATAATCCTAGAAGATAACAAAAGAAGAATACTCTAGTCATATAAAAATAGTGTAAAAGATAATAAAGTGCAGAGAAAACTATTACAGGTCTTCATAAGTCTTCAAAATTTTTAAGAGACTCAGCCCGAATCCTATCAAATCACCCAGGGCTGCCCTTTTAAATTTTTTCAGTGCTGGTTTCAGTTACTTCACGTAATTAACTCCCCAAGTAAAAATATTATAATTATTCCCAGTTACTTCACGTAACTAACTCCCCAACTAAAAATATTATACTTATTCCAAATGTTCATTTTGTGGGAATTTACTTTGCCAACAACATAATAAACTAATTCTTACATTTATTTAAAGTGACACTTGTCATATATTATCAATTTTTTCCCGGACAAACAAACTTTTGTAATTCTAGGTGGTAAATTTGAGTTGTGCCTTATCAAAAAAAAAGGTAAAATGAGTGTAAATGCAATTCCAAGAAATGAAATGGTGAATGGCGGTTTCTCCCATCATACAATCTTTCTGGAATTGACAGCGATGAAAAATGGTAGAACAATGTTAAGGCCTACATGCTTACATTCATGGCTTATACTGATTATTCGCAACAAATGTTGACCGAAAGGATAGCTTTGAGTTGTAGTTGAGGAAGTCGAATACTATCTCCATGCATCGAATAACCAAAATTATATTATCTTTATTCTCGAAACTAAACTCTTACTGGACTATATTATATCCATTTTGACAACTTTGAGTTGTAGTTGAGGAAATCGAATACTATCTCCATGCATCGAATAACCAAAATTATCTTATCTTTATACTCGAAACTAAACTCTTACTGGAATATATTATATCCATTTTGACAAAACTCAAATCTTGTTGATATGGATCTGGCGCTCATATATATACTCCACAACCTTATGTGGATGTGGATCGGAGTGAAGAAGAACTTCGTCCTTGTTTGTTTGATATGTCAGGGTGATCATTATATCTTAAAGTTGCGATATGGCTGCTTAATGGCGACTTCATCATATTTAATGCTCCTCTGTCCTTATTTCTTCTGTCTTTCATTTGTGAGTAACAACAATGAAATATAGTCTTGGAAAGAGGTTGAAGTGACATAGCATTTTTTATGAACTTTCTGACATCTGTGTTGCCTAGAAAATGAAGCAATCTCTGGAGGCATGTTGTGGCATTTGGGCTCGCAAGCAATGTTGATCTTAATTCCAGGACCATTGAAACGGTCATTGCTGAAATAAAGGCACTGCAAGGAGAGTGTGCGATATTGTTTGCAGGGATATCATCTTCGGCCAAATATGTCTGGCTGTTGGGTACTCAGAATATTACATCCCACAAACACTAGATTTTGTAGCACAAATTCTCGACCAAAGAACACACGAAACCACCGCAAAGCAAAAAACTGGGGCTTGACCTGAAGCTCAATTAGATGACTATATAAAGAGCTATGGGTGACAACAAACAAATTATACAAATGAGCATATGGTTCAATGACAGGAGGAAACCCTACCAGTAACTCAAAGTCCACCTCAAACTCAGAATCACCGCAAATTCCTCTAGCTGATAGGCCTCGTGCGATATGAATAATTAGGGTTTTGAACCCTAAATGCTCTTTGTTCAGGTAAAAGTAGCTTTCTCCATTCTTACATGTGTTTAAAGCTTCAAACATAGATGGAATTAAAACTAAACGATCTATCTTCATGTTGATCTTGCCTTGATTAGAAGTTGACATTTTTTGGAATCTCCGCGGCATATCCTTGGCCCGGTTCTTTCACTATAATACTTATATCAGTGATTGGAAAATGCAATCAACAAAAGGAACTGAATCGGCAAGATATGAATCCACCATTGGTCATCATTTAGTTTCTTTCTCCCCCATGAAAAAATACCTACTCAAGATTGCAGGACAAGAATGTCCCCTTGGACATGTGGAGAATATATATCAATCATCATAGACATGCAATTGAGAAAAAGAAGAATAGGAAGTATCTGTTGGCGATCATACTTCCTAGAGGGGAGAAAACAATAAGCTATTTGTTTTAACCAGTGTATATATATAAACTATGTCATTCTTTGTTCAACTTTGAATATAAACTAGGTCATTCAATGGATAATATTTATTTAGGATGTATTATACTTGCGTGGAAGTTAAGTTTTCTGATAAGATAAGCACGAGAAGCTCTACACCAAACACGTGGCAGTGGCAAAAGGCACTTTTCCATTCAATAGCTTGAAAAATCTCTTTAAGGTTACCTTAAAATAAAACGAGATGAAAAAGATAACCTTTTATATCCGGGAGGCCCATGCCTACAAAACAAGTTACAATAACTCATTAATTCATTATTGATTCATATAAATAACAAACTTTGTAATCATGATTTATAATATATCAATTAATATATATATCATAACATTATATGCATATAGCTTTTATATATATATATATATATATATATAATATTACTATACTATATACAAACTACCATACAAATTACCATAGGCTTATGTATTTAATGTAATATGTTGAGAAAGTTAAACATATTCGAGGCTTACCATTTCAATTAGTATTGCAATTATTTATGAAATTAAGGAAGTTCAAGTAAGATAGCAATATATAAATATTGTTATGTTGATATTAAACATGGAAGTTCAAGTAAGATAATGTTATATAAATATTGTTATTTTGACATCTAAAGGATATTTGATCATTTTAATAAATTAAGAAAACATTTAAAATATAACATTGTATTTTATAAAAATATAAGTATTTAATTAACAACATCAATATTAATATTAATATTGTAAAAGATCAAATAACTTAATTTATGATATATACATCAATTTTTTTTTCATATACAATAACAATTAACATTTGTTTAGATAAAATATATAAACAATAATATTAATCATATTTAGTTATTACTTTCTATTAAAAAAAATTCCTTTGTTACCAAATAAATAGGCAACCTAAAATTTATTGAAACAAAATAAAAAATAAAAAAATATTACAATTTTTCTTATCAAAAGTTAATAAAAATATGTTTGTTTTTTATATTTAACTTAAAGAAATATTAAACTATAAACAATCAAAATTATCAATTTTTTATCCAATACAAACTCCATCATAAATGAAATTGAAAGCTAGTTTTAGTGAAAATATGATCATATTGAAATGTGAAAGCAACAATAAATTGTAAACATCCAAATTAACAAAATGATGACCATTGACAATCCATATCAATGATTAGAAGCATAAAGACATTTGATTTTTCCTTAGTTAACTTGCGGAGTTTTATTATGGATTATATCATTGCTGAAAAAAAATATTTTAACACTTATAATAATGTGAAAACTAATTTATATAAAAATGTAATGTTTTCTTCATTTCAAAAATACAATACATTATAAGTGTTCAAAGAAATCAACTCCTCACCAAAAAACCAACCATATACTATGTGAACTATCAATAACAAAGTTGAAATCTAACTCTAATAAAAATATGATCATATATATCTAATAGAAACATCAACTTACAAGTATTCAAATTAGTTTGCAAATTAGTCAACTTACTATAGACAAGTTCCTCCCTCAAAGAGAAAATAATTCAATACATAAAGAACTTCCATAATGCATGTTTTAATTGAAGATTCTAGTTATTATCATAGTTAAGCAGCAAGTTAGTGAAAAACAATTCAGTAAATATTAAAGGCAAGTGACAAATGATGAATATTTCTATACTTATCATCAGTGAAAAATGAGAATTTTAGAAAAACATTGAACAATAGGTTATTCTTCAATTGTAAAACAAGTTTATAATAGTTTAGATCATTTTTTCATTGATATATTTTTTTAATTATAAAAAATATAAATGTTTTTTATTTATTCAAATATAAACTAGCATTATAGAAAAATAAATTCGATTATTTTAGACATTTTTTTAACATTTTTAAGCCACAGATAACGATAACCCCATTGACCTCAGAATGGGATTACATAGTAAATTTAAATACCTTCCAATGCATATTTGAATTAATATGAAAATAAGAATGATTGAAATTTTTTATAAATTCCATGATTACATAAAAAAGACAAAAATCATAAATAATAAAATTATATACTTGATTGTTTCATAAGAAATATATACATATATCTCATTATTTGAATTTTTTTTTACAATAAAACATGTATATGTAAAGAATCGAACAAAGCAATTCATGAACCACTTAACTAGAATGTGTATGCAAGTCATCATTTGACAACTTTTTTTTTACAGTAAAACCATTATATTGATACCCATTTTAGCAAACAAGACATATCTCGCAATGAAAATACAAATTCCCAAAAAAGTTGTTTCCTATATTCATAAGGTTTATAACAATTTATTACATGGATTTTCTATTTTAATCCTTTGAATATAAATTATGTCTAAATACCTAAGGTGAAACAAGGTGACCAATAAAGTGAAAACAAACACATGTTTTCTTTGTTTTTATGATTATTTTTTAATAAATTTGACAATAACAAAGTTCATAACTATGGGTATTGTTAGCACCATAATTTTCATAGCTAAGGTTAGAGATTTGTCAACAATTTGCAAAGTCATGCCTCTTAGCACCCATATTGATTTTATTCCTCGCATCATCTAACATCTGTAAGGGTAAGTTTCAAAAGGAATCTTATCATTTATTATCTCCATTACCATTTGCAACTACGTGCCACAAAATTTGCTACGTGTTGCCCATAGAACCTCAATGTGCAAAGGATTCTTTTGCGCAGTCAATTTTGTCGTGCAGTGGATTTTTTCGCACAGTGGGATATCACGCAATGGATTTCATCATGTAGTGTATTTCTTTGTGCAGTGGATTTCATCATGCACTATATTTCATTGCACAATAGATTTCATCGCTCAGTGTATTTCGTCACGTAGTGGGTTGTCGTGCAGTGGATTCATCGCGCAGTGTATTTCATCGCATGGTGGATTTCGTCATGCAGTGGATGTTGTCACATAGAGGTTGTCATCGTGCAGTGGATTTCGTTGCATATGGGATGTTGTCACGTAGTGGATTTCATCACCCAGTGTATTTCATCACACATTGCATTTCGTCATGCAGTCAATGTTGTCCTGCATAGGATGTTGTCACATAGAGGATGTCATCATGTTGTTGATTTCATCGCGCAAAGGACTCTTTCGTGCAAAATATGTTGTTGCATATAGGATGCTTTTGCACAGAGAATTCTTTCACAAAGAGGATTTTCTTGCGCACAGGAGGTCACACTATGCAAATGGCTGGTTTAGTGGTCAACTTCAAGATCAATATATGACTAACTGGATAGGAATTTTGAAAATCCTCAAGAATTTTTTGTCGAGGAAAAACCAAATAATAAAAAAATCTCTCAGATTTGAAAAATGTGTCACGGATTGGGAGATTCAAAGGAATATTTGGTCCCTATGTTTCAGTTTTCATGATTTCCTATCCGAGAAATTTTTTTTGTGACACGTATTCTAAGCATATTGAGAATAATTTCAAGAAACAGAGACATCTTTTTTTTTATAACGAGATTAAATATAAAAACCTCTCTTAGTTTCGAAAAATAGTCTTTTATTAGTGAGATATGATGTCATCTTTAACACCTATTTTTCGAGTTTGTTGTGCAATCCATTGCGTTTTTTGTTGTAGGTTACTCTTTCATAGAAGAATTGGTGTGCAGGGGTAACAGAGTGTCCAAAAATTCACATGATGACTTATCACAACCATATGATCGAATTTTGATCATGATAAATGATTGTAAAGAATATTTCAGTTATGATTATGATTTGGCAGTCTCATGAAAATATTCTAACTTCCGTAGTCTGATGTATTGTATTCTTTATTTATGTATGTGCTTTCATGTGCTCTTTATATTCATATATGAAATCTCTGTCTAAATCGGAATGTGATTTCTAATCTAGAATTCACAGCATAGTGCTCTAGATTTCTGTCATTTAGACAAACTATATTTCTTCTATGTTAACTTTGAATTCATCCCTAGCCTGCTATGAGTTTCTTCATGTGTTTTTCTCTCGCAACACACACATATTTTTAACTGAAGACTCTTTTTCATTTATCCTTTATCCTCTAGATTTCATTCAGTGAGTCATTTGTTTATGTCATTTAAATAAACTTGTCCTATTGTACAATCTGACCTTTATGCATTTATTGATGAAATATTTGAGTTATTACTAGTCATTAGACATATGAGAGAGCCCTCTCTGGTTGTATAGTTCAAAATACAATCTAAAGTTGGTTTGTAGGTTACCTTGGCCTTTCTTTGATGTAGCCCAAAGAAATTACTGAGTGTTAACATTATAACAATAAAATAATATTAATCTAATATTAAAGTTATGTCCTATCCAAACACCAAATTAATGTATGAGACATCATTTTTTTGTGGAAGAAGGGATCTCCTTTGTGTGATGTTTTAAGAGGTGTGCATACCCTACCTTTGAGGGATTTAGCACCTAAGAGTAAACACATAGTATTAACCATATGCCCACTCTATAAAGAATTTGTCAAATGAAAAAGTTTTCAAATAACAAAATGAACACATTTAATGATAGAATTTATAAAATGAAATAAACAAAAATTTTACATCTCAAAATCATAGGGATAAAGAGCATTGCAAAAAAAGAAAAAATAGCAACATGAGCAAAGATATATAGAAAACAAAGAGTAAAAAGTTTGTAAAATAAAACTATTTTTTGGATAGATCGAAATTTGTATTTTTATGACAATGAATTTAAATAGGTATTTGTATATATTGGAAGAAAAATTATAAGCAATAATTATTTAGAGAAAATAATTATAAACATGATGAAAGTTTAATACCAAAAAAAAAATACATACTAGATTTTTTTTTTTAAGTTTTTGGAACCAATAATATTACTAATAAATCCAAAAATGTGTTTCAAACAATTTTTCGATAGATGTATGTTATTTACATAATTGAAAAAAAAATGTCAATTGGTTTAGAACTAATACAATGGAATAGCATTTATATAATGACATTGTCTAATATTAATCCAAACAAACTATTTTGAAACCATTTGGAGGGTTGAATTTTACAATATGGATTGTCTAATACAAACATCATCAACTCACCATCAATGAAATACATATTATAAAATTCAACCCTCCATCAACCATGAATTTAAGTAGATATAATCAGAATATCAATGAGAATTAAAAAGAAAAATAAATTGATAATATTAAACATGTAAAACATGCATAAAAATAACTTCCTAAAAGATAATAAAAGAATACTCTAACCATACAAAAATAGTATAGAAGATAATAAAAGAAGAATACTCTAGTCATATAAAAATAGTATAGAAGATAATAAAAGAAGAATACTCTAGTCATATAAAAATACTACAGAGAAAACTATTATAAGTCTTCATAATTTTTTAGAGATTCAACCCCAATCCTATTAAACTTGGAAATAATGGAGAAAGCACCAGTTATAAGTACCAGTTATAAGATTTAGTTGTGAGAGTCAATTGTAGGCGTGTTAAGAGTCAGTTCTTAGTTAAGAGTCTAGTTGTCTTTGGTTTACATGTAACTGACTCTAGAGAGTCTTTTCCTATATAAAGATGTAATCCTTCTTCATTAAAGAATACATAAGTGAGCGTGGCATCACCGTGTTTGTTTGCATGGTTTATTTTATCTTGGTATCAGAGCGGGTTGGAGGTCCAGCTCTCTAAGGCGAGATCCAAGAACAAAGTCTCAAATT